>JAUPMG010288778.1:0-31907 GCA_031762675.1 Pachysandra terminalis | reverse complement strand
TCGACACCCTCATAATAGCCCTATCTGCAAAGATTCGTCCTATTGCGAGTGGTATTATTATTATTTGGTTTAAAAAATCCACAATCAATGTCACAGTGAAATTAAACCGAGATATGTGTATGGTCAGCGCGCCAAGGTCGCTCTACCTTGCGAAGCGGTGCTGATAGTATCCACTCGACCGTCTCTTTGGTTTGGGAAGTGGTGAAACCACCTATTAAACCCATATAAATGAATGAATGGTTAGGACACTTAAACCAATTTATTATCACGCATACGTTGAGTCCATATGGTTTGGACCCATGGTCCAAGCCCATGTCCATTTCTAAGTCCACCTTAGAATAGGTCCCCAGTTGAGCCCATTAGACAAGCCTACTACCCATTATGGTCTAGGGTCCATGACCCTAGCCCAATTCATACATAAAGATTCAATGTACATGGGTCCATGACCCATTTGCATCTAGGATAGGTGCCTGCCTATGTTGCATTAACCAATTATGGAGGACCCAATATGCCCATGAAGTCATATGGAGGCCCAAAAGAAATAGGGATCGTGGATTGAGGACCCAGAAGACTATGAAGATATATGGAGGCCTGGAAGGAAGAAGGATCATGGATTGAGGACCCAAAAGCCCATCGAGTCATGAAAGCCCAAGATCTTTCCATCTATGACTTGTAATTTATTTAGTTATTAGGCCCATGAATAGCCTAAAGCGGCTCGATTTGTAATAATACAGGGTGTATTATTATTTTTATTTGCTATTGAAGGTGGGCACCATAAAGATCAGGTCCATGCATGTCAAGTCGTGTCTAAAGTCATAACCATGTGAGTACAACCATTAGGATGCATACACATTCACATTGATATAAAAAGGGTAGGCCCAAATCGTTTCCTATCCATGAACCCACCTTAAGACCCATGAGTTCATTTTACATCATTAAGTGAAACCTGAAAGGTCTAGGTAGGACTCATACGGGGCTAGATCTAACCATGGATCCATAATATCTTATTAAGTATTGGTTAGTATGGATTCAAAGTGAGTCCTCATTAAACTCGTTCATAATCATCCCACATCATCATTCATGCATCATTTTGAGATTCTTATGCACCATTCATGCATTGTTTTGAGATTCTTTGGTCATACATGCTACATAGGTTTCAGGTAGTGTAATCCCCTATTTTAAGGGGTTATATACTTTTTTTTAAATTTTAAGGATTTTGAGTCCTGCATGATCCATGCATTATCTTGTCATTCATACTTATTACATTGTTAGTTCGTATGCATTGTTTATATATCATGTTGAGTTTTCATATAGGTTTCAGGTAGTGTAATCCCTTATTTAAGGGGTTATATACCATTTTATTTCGAATTTTTAGGATTTCGAATCCTACATCATCCATGCATTATATATGTTGTCATTCATGGTCATTACATGGTGAGTTTTTATGCATTGTCATATGCTATGTTGAGTTTTCATACCGGTTTTGCAAGTTTTACAGGTTATGGAATCCCTTATTTTTAAGGGGTTATATACCACTTTATTTTCTTAATTTTTTTGAAGTTTAGAGTCCCGCATCATTCATCCATTATCTTAAGTTTGTTTGAGTTTGTTATACAGGTTTTACAGGTATTGTAACCCCTTATTTTTAAGGGGTTATATACCATCTATTTTAATTTTTAGTGTTTTGAGTCATATATTATCTTGGTCTTTATATACAGGTTTTACAAGCACTGTAATCCCTTATTTTTAACGGGTTATATACTACTTTGTTCAATTTTTAGGCCCTTGAGTCATACATCATTCATGTGCGATCATCTTGAGTTTTTTAAATAGGCTAGCAGGTTGTTTTAAATCTTTTAAGTCTTAAAAAATCATAATTGTTTTCCAAATTTTGGGTACCATACCATGATTTTTTAAGCCATTCAAGTCTAAAATCAGAATAAATAAATAAATAAATAAAACATTCATTTCCTTGATACCATCTATGTGGTATCATGTCGTTTTGAATACAAAGATCAAGAGTCAAAATTCAAAGAAATCAAAATTCAAGAGTTTTAGTCAACCTTCTAGACGGTTCGCCATCACAGTTCTCCCCTTTTGGGCGGTTTGCCAACCCTTTGAATGGTTTGTTAGCTCCCCTTCTCCTTTTCAAGGTTTCTTCTATGCCACTTGGGAGATTCGCCAACCCTTTTAAAACTTTTTATTTGGCCTTAATCAACCTTCTAGGCAATTTGCTAGCTAGTTCTCCTTTTTCGGGTGGTTCGCCAGTCCTCTGAGCGGTTCACCAGCTCTCTTCTCCCATTTCAAGGTTAGTTTTGTGTCAATCCAAAAATTATATCATGGGTCGACCTTTTAGGCGGTTCGCCAGCCAGTTCTCCTCGTTCATGCAGTTCGCCAGCCCATTCTGAGCGGTTCGCCAGCTCCCCTTCTCCCTTTTCAAGGTTTCTCCTCTGTTGTTTGGACGGTTCAACAACCCATTAAATTTGATTTTAGACCATTAAGTTAAGCTTATAAGCGGTTTGCCAGCCAGTTCTCCCCTTTAGACAGTTCATCAGCCCATTCTGAGCGGTTCGCCAGCTCCCTTTCTCCCCTTTCAAGGTTGCTTTCGTGTCGTTGGGGCGGTTCGTCAGTCCCTTAAAAAGAAAAAAAAAAGAAAGGAAAACAAAAAGAGAAAATTTAATTCATCCATGTTGCATTCTTTCTAAAGTGCAGTTCGCCAGTCCCCGAAAGTCACTCATAGTGCATTCATCCCCTTGAGGGGAGTTATGTCTGTATCAAATTTTCATGCATATGCATTGGGTCAACTCCTAATACTTTTGTGCAGAATCCCTTGTCTCCTTATAATGAGCAATAATCCGCTTCAATAAAGAGCCTCAGAGAATGGTACAAAGGAATTTCAGGATGCAAAAGGGGAACAACGTGGCCAAGGAATCATATATTATCTCAGTCGCAAAAAAAGAAGAATGAAGTTGTATCCTCCTTTCTCAAGGTTTTGTTTTTTGTACCTTTTACCTTAGGCAAGGTATCTTTAAGAGGATTCCCACAAAAGAAATAAAAAAATTTGTTATTTTTAATTTTCTAGTGATAATGTTTTTTCTTTTTAAAGAAAAAAAAAGATCTCGTTTTAATGTTCATTTCACATCAATATGCTTTTGATAATCCGGGTACATTTTTCAATGTGAAACAATGAAAATAGTGTACACTCATACATCAGAAAAATTGAATTTGTACACTCAGGGACTGAAAGTGACCCGTAAAAAGTGAAAATCAAACGTTATACCGCCTTCAAGACAAATGAGAGATTAATATAAAGTCACTGAATGGCTTTATCAAGATAAAATTGGGTTAGATGTGAACTCTGATGCATAACTGTTATTGCAAATGAAGATTGGATCAAGAAAAGCAAATCAGAAGCGAAACTGGGGAAACGGGGTATACCTTATATTGGTTATGTTATGATCATGTAAAGGGAAAGTTGAATCAACAAAAAGAGAATTAGAACTGAAACTGGGGCGTTTTATATCTGAATCATGCTAGCAAAATACATCTCAGGTCAATTCTGTTATGACTATGTCAAGCTAAAGTTAAATGAAGAAAATTGAATCAGAATTAAAACTTGGGCAATTTAATGGAAGATTAATCAAAGGCATGTGGTTGGAGTTTGCAACAAGGGGAAGAGCCTGCATTTTTCAATGTGGTGATCCTATCATGAAAGTTGAACGTCACAAACATGGAGCGTGCATTCTTTAGACAATTGTGAAGAGTTTTCTTGAACTGATTAACCAGATCTTAGGACATTTTTCTTAAACTTAATATTACTTTGAAATGATCTGAGGCCATTTTTCTTTTGAACCTTTAATGTTAAAATCCCTAGTTAAACTCTTTGAGCCTTATATTTCTTTCATTGACCCAAATCAGAATTGGCCACCCAAAACTAGGGCAAAGATCAAGTCAAGGATAATTCTGGGAATAGTGCAAAATTCTTAAATTGGAGAAACAAATGTTAGGTGTTCAAAAGTGAAAAAAAAATGAAATTCTTTGACAATCAAAGAAAAGAGAAGAAACAAAAAAGAGAAGTGATAAAAAAGAAAAGAAATCAAATGCTTCAAAAATTAGAAAAAGAAAGTTGGGAAATGTTTACAAATGGGGATCTCACAATCCAAAAGAGAGTCTCAAGTCGAGCAAGTCCCGGTCAACCCAATTTTGACAAAAAGATTTCTTTTAAGCCTTATACCTTTTTTTTCTCCAAACCCTAAACTCAGCTTTCGTTTCATCCTACTTTTCAGTCCTCTTTGATTAAGGCGATATATAGTAGAGGCAATGTCTGAATCTAGTATTAATTAGTAATAATGGAATATATAGTCTGAAGTGGTATATTGAAAATCCACTACGGGCAAGATTGTCAACGATGGAGAATCAAATGTTACAAAAATCGTGGAAAATCTACAGGATCATTGGTATACAAAAGGATGAAGAATCTAATGTTTGCAAAACTCAGGAGAAGGATATGAAGGAAAATGTTACAAAAATAAAAAAAAATAAAGAAAAAAAAAAGAAAAAAAGTTACCATTTGTGAATGATCCTGAATGGAGTAAGTAATTGTGATAAGAAGCCGATCATCACCTCAGTTTATCCTCATTGGGGAAAGACGAAACAACCAAAAAAATCAGTCACTTCATCATTGGCATCATTGTTATTTCAAGCAGCTTGATCCATTATCCTCTAGTAGTTTTAATTTGGCCAGGCTAGACATTCGTCAATTTTCCAAGACTCGAGTAGATTGTAATAACTTTGGTAATCATTAGGGTGAACTTAAAGGACTCTGACAAATTAAGAAAGTTTTTAATATTTGATTGCTGCATTGGATTCTTGATATTCATTTGAAAGAATTCATCTTAATTATCTTAATCATATCGGTGTAAAAAAAATTGAATATTCTTTCCTGCACTCATTTTCTATGCAAATGTGCTATCTTTTTGTTTACTAGCATCTTTCTGGATATTACAGGATACAGACTAAGAGGAGGACAAAGTACTGGCACAAAATCCCAGTGAAGTATCTCATCATACTTTTGGAAGAATATGCTTAAAAGATGCATTTGAGCCATCCCCAACAAGCGGCATAAAGTTTAAATTCTTGAAGGATGTCGCTTCAAGAGATGACTAAATTCATCCCAACATTATCATTTGAAGATGATGGAGAGAACTAAATTCTAAAGGAAGTTGAAGTAGTGCAAGCAAAAAGCGAGATCAGGAAAAGAAGAATTATTCATTTTGTAAGTGCAAGTTAGTATGGTCAAAACCTTTTCTATCTCTTTCAGATCCTGTCTCATACATAGACTTGTTCTCAGACAGTTATGTGATAATAATCAAATGAGGTTGGGACTTGTCCAATCCTTTGAAGCAGCCAAATGAAGATCTGACTTAATAAGTCATTGTCGTCGCCTATCTCTAAGTTCACTAATTAAGTTATGCTCAAGTCTGAAGCTATCTCTCATGCATTGAACTTCACAAAAGATACCATTATCACCAATGATACCTTGAATCATTTTTCAAATGTTTAGGCATGGATTATGTCCTAGAAAATTCAAACTCTTTGTTTCGTCTTCTCGCAAAATGGGCATAGCCATCGAGAAATACAAACATTCAATTTCTTCGCTTCGTATTCTTGCAAATGGGCTTTGCCACCAAGAAGGACAAGTGAGATCTCTTTTATCACACCAGAAAATCTTGAAAGTTCAATAATTGAAGATAGTTTTGGTTTAGGCAAAATTCTTTTTGTGAACCGTGCAAATTGGGGGGTTATTCTTATCTTTGTCATTCATCGCTTGCGATTCTAACAAAGAGGGGTAGTTGTAGATATCTCAATTTGCACAAACAAATGCTCTTTTGATCTTTGTAGCTTCTGGAGGCTTGAGCTTGGCATCTTTTCACCTCTGATATTAATTTCTGATTCAAAAACACCCTTTGAGAAAAACTCATTGAAAACCCCAAAATCTTTGAAATTACCAAAATACCCTTAGTGGACCCCACGTGCTCCATCTTTCTCGAAAATCCATTTTAAACATTAGAAATGAATTCTAGGCTGAAAATGCGTTCGAAAAAGTATATTATTGCCTAGTTTTGAGATCGTAGGAGAAAATTAACGTTTTACCCCTGATATTGTTTTAGGTCAAATTCGTTACTTCTGGAAGTTGGAAAAATAATCTGACTGGATTTATTCTTTTCATGCAGAACTCGTCAAACAGCTGTAATATGGTCAAATTCTAAAACTGGTTGTGAGAGGGGTATTTTTGGAATTAATATATCAATTAAGTGGGGTAATAAATGAATAAAAGATTGACAGAGATAGAATAAATAAAAAAATATAATAATAATAATAATAAAAAGGGGTTTGATTAGGACTATTTTAAGATTTTTAAGATTTGGTTAAAACATTGGTGATCAGGCGGGCTAATTAATCCCATTAGACACGTAGCGCTATCTTAAAAGTGCATATACATGTTTTATGGGTATAGCCGCATACACTGAATCATTCAATAAAGTTGTAACTGCAAAACATTCATCTCCCACTTGCCAGCTATCAACAGCTGCTGCATATTGATTAGACCGTTTGGTAAAAAGGTGATATCTAAAGCGGCTTACAGATATTTGACCGTCCTTATCACCGAAAAGGAAAGCTTCTTGGAGAAGTAATCTTTTTCAATTTCAGCTTGTGGGGAAACGTCACGTGTCCCAAACTCAACAAACACAAGCTAACTTCCTTCTTGAATTATTCAAAAAGGATGAGGATTTACATTCCTACGGCATACTGCCTTCTGAGGGACCGAACGAATAAGGATTTTTACATTCCTTCTAAAGGACCGTATTTCTCTCGAAGGACATACTTAGGGGCATGGTACTCCTAATGGACTTCTCAAACACCTAAAGCTTTAAATAAAACCACGAAGTCACATCTACTCATTCTCTAGAACAAACTTCGAGTAATTTTATTGCATTACCTTTACATTTTAAATGTACTCCACTTGAAGAAAGAACTTCGAAGGAAAGACCTTCGAAGGAATTGTTTTATGCCTTCTAACTCAGAATTGGTTCTTGGATCGTATCAATAGACTTGGAAGGACCACTTATTATGTTTTGTCTTGAAAGGATCACGAACCAGGTATCTTTTCTGTTGCTAAAGCAAATTCGAAGGCAAACTCGAAGGCTAACCACCTCCAGATGGTGAATTCGAAGGTTGAAGGCCAACCACCTCCAGATGGTGAATTCGAAGGAAGTATATTCCTTCCAGCTAAAGGTGAATTCGAAGGAGGCATATTTCTTCCTCCTAAGGTGAATTCGAGGCTAACCACCTTGAGATGGACAATTCGTTAAAGGGCCTGTAACCCTCAAAAAGACTAAGGATTTTGTCCTCCTCGAAGGACACAGATTTGGGTTTACCCCCTAAAATGCACTCTTTTATGCATCCAAATCACAAACTAGGACTCGAAGTCGCTCTTATTCATTATTGTGAAATGACTTAAAGTTATATATTGGATATATTTCAATTCTAGAAGCAAATCCTTAGTGGAAAGAGCATTAGAAGTCGAACCCACGTCATCTCCAGAAGAATTTCCTGAAGATATGTTCCTATGGACTTTTAGAACGTCCTTTTACTTTACTTTGAAGGAATTCACAAGGAAACATAATTACTTCTGATTTCATTCAAATAGAAGGCACTCGAACTAGTTACCCTAGCTATGAACCTTAAGGGATTTCAAAATAAACTCTTCTTTACAGGGACTATTGATCATAAGAACGAGTTCCTTGATGAGAACCTTAATTTCGAGTTCTCTATATGGGTAATTCGAGAATACACTGGTCACCTTGTAAGTATACAGTTATTTTTGACTTCTTTCGAAGGAAGATAGCTGCAAAAGGGAGTTCCTTCGAAATATTTGAATTCATAAAAGTATTTATGACATTAAAGTGAGTTCTTAAAGTTTCTTGAGACGGATTCCTCAGAATGGACAGCACGTGATAAAATCTTAGCTACTTATAATATCTGATGTATGATTTATCTAAAATGGGTTTTGTCTTATCTAGAATGGCGGCAAGAATGGTGATGTTGCTTTAGATTTATATTGCATGAAATACGTGTCATTCAATGCGTGTTCCTCAAGGTCTGAAGCAACCTATCACAGAGCAAGTTTTGAAGATTTGAATTGACTCATCCCTTTCTTTGGAAATAGCATAGGCGTGTTGAGAAACACGTGGCATTTGGGATATGTTAATGCATGGGGATATTTATAAGATCCTCTGTGGACACTTGACTGAGTGACATCTGTTCCAATTTTAGAGGCTACAATTCCCTATAAATAGCATAACGTATTCTCCATTAAAACCAAGACTAAAAGTTCAAAATCTGATACTTTAAGAGGTAGAAGACAACATTGAGTTAAGGCTCTGAGAGAGAAAGGGGATAGTCAGTTGTTCGAATTCTCTGAGGTTTTCTTTCTCTATAATATGCATTCGAACTGACTCTTCAGTTATTGCAATATTCTCTTTTCCCCCTTGTCTCTTCTCTTTGTCTTATACACAGGTGACATTCGAGAAGGAACGCTCTTGGCAGAACGGCTACGCGACAGTTTACGCTGTCTTGAGACAGAATTTCCCTACCTATTTCTTTGGGAAGAAGGTTGTATTGGTTCATATGTATTAGTTGTTCTTTTATTCTAATATATTTTGTCTTTTACAAACCTGTCATCACCATTTGACGACTCCATTAGGGAGTCTGTAGTCGTTCCTTTTCAATCATGTTTGTTTGCTGTCTTTATCTTGTCTTTTGTCCATGGATGCATCCAGTTCAAACACTATCCCTTTTGTTGAAGATATCCAAGAACATAATCCTCCACAGGACCCTGTTCCTCCTCAAGACCCTGAAGAGGTGGCTAGATCTCTCAGTGCAACTATTCAGGTTTTACAGGCTCAGTTGGATGCCATTTCCAACAAGCTCGGTCCTAATTATCCACCAAATCCTGTCATCAAAACTTCTCCCATAGTAAACCCTCTTCCACATACATTCATACCTCCACCTGCATCTAAATCTGACTTTGTTACCATTGCGGATGTCCAAGCTCTCCTACAGAAATCTCAGTCCAAGGATACGGACTGGCTTGGTAGTATTTTTGTCCTCCGTACCCAGAGGCACTTCTTAGCTTGCCATATCCCAAAGATTATGAGGCTCCTGCCTTTCCCCAGTTTTCAGGGCAAAACGGGAACGTCCATGAGCATGTCAGTCGCTTTATAGAAGCACTGAGGTCTTATGCTAGTAATAAGGAGCTCCGTCTGCGGGAGTTCTCAAAGTCACTCTCTGAGCGAGCTTACACTTGGTACAGCAAACTAGAGTCTGGTTCTGTGCACATTTGGGAGGATATGGTGTCTTTGTTCCATCACAAGTTCTTCATTACAGAGGAGAAGCTCACAATTATTGATCTTAGCTGTGAGAGGCAGAAGCCGGATGAAGATCTGGTTCAGTATGCCAAGCGCTTCAGAGACCTTGTGATTAGTTGCACGGAGGCAGAATCTGAAGAGAAGTTTGTCAAGATCTGCATCAATCATATGCTTCTTACATATCGTATTTATTTGGAGAATCGTGAGATCAATAGCTTCACCAAGCTGTACAAGTACACCAAAAGGACGAATGCTTCAGTTCCTGTTCCTGAGAAGAAGGTGGAGAGGAAGTGTTCTCTCGTTATTACTATTGAGAAGGAAGAGGAGCCTGTTCCAAAGAGGAAGGGCATGCCTAGCAGTAGCAACAACACAAAAAATTGAGAGAGGCGTGCGCCACCTCCTAAGGTAACATGCTCTCCTGCCCAACTGGATGCCTTGTTGCAGAAGTGGATCAAGGATGATCGCGTCTTGCTGCCACCTATTGAGAAAGAGCCCACATAAACTGACAAAAGGTCCCCACGATATTGCAAGTTCCACCATAATACACGTCATTCCACTTTCGACTGTTGGGCTTTGAGAAAGATCTTCCATGCTAGGTTGGCAGCTAGAAACGTCGACATCCCGGATGCAAAGGTGCATATTGATCATCTTCCTCAGCACAAGGAAAAAGGAAAGGAAGTTGTGCGCATGCTGTCTGTCTTAAAAAACAGGCATGAGTTGGACCCCCAATCAAGTGAAGTTGTACGTACTACTACAAAGTTTCAGATGTTCTTTAAGGATATGTAATTCACCTCAGAGATGAGATCCGAAGCCACTAAAGCTATGTTGGGAATCATGGAGAAGTACCACTTCAAGTGCTACAACCACAAGGAGGCTTCTACATAGTATCCTCCTCAACTCAGCTAGTCTTCCATTACTTTTAAAGAGGAAGACATGATGGCATTTTCAGAGGACCACAACAAGACCTTGTATGTGAATGCCACATTGCAGGGTGTAGACATTCGAAGGGTCTTGGTTGACAATGGTTCTGTTGTCAACCTTATTCCTCTTAAGATTCTGGAAGCAGTTGGTGTTTCAAGCAAATGTATTGTCCCCAATCAGATCCGGATTCTGGGATTTGACAACCAGTGGCAGCAGTCGATGGGCTACATCACTCTCAACATTCGGGTAGGATCTTTTAAATTTCCTACCACTTTCCATGTCAGTGATGATAGAGTTGTGTTCCACGTGTTGTTGGGAAGACTGTGGAAACAATGGGCGAAGGTAGTGCCCTCTTCTTATCATCAGTGTTTGAAGGGAATTTGGAATGGGAAGGATGTTAGTGTAATGGCAGAGCCCTTTCCCTTTGATGAATCAGAGACTCACTTCGTTGAAGGGAACCACTATGACGGATTCACCCCGGAGGGGGAATGTCGTATTGCCAAGCCTCAGGGAACTCTTCTGCCTTTATGGGCTAGTCTTGAATCAGTTGATCCCTCGGTACCATCCTCCTCATCAGTACCATCCTCTTCGAAAGGCCCTCGACCTTCGAAGATTCGTTGTGTCAGAATGGACCTTCAAGATGGAAGGTTTGTATATAGATTATGACAACCACAGGGGAATCCATCTACTGACGTCCTGCAGTGTTCCCCTCATGAAGAATTGCCGGCAGCTCTCGAATCCAAACTTGAACAGGCCCTAGAACACTTACAGGATGGTGTTCAGGCTGTTTAGGAAGATTTGTGCATAGTTGACATTGGAGAATATCCAAGTGTCAACAAACCTGTACAAATTTTCTCTTTTCTTGAGCCAGGGGAGAAGGAAACCTTCATAGCGTTGCTCTCCCAGTGCAAAGATGTTTATTGCCTGGAGCTATGAAGATATGCCTGGTCTTGATCCTGAGTTGGTGACTCATAGACTTCATCTCTCCACTGAAGTGCGTCCTATTAAACAAGCACCAAGGACCTTCAAGCCAGACATTAAGTTGCAGATCAAGATCGGGATTGAGAAGCTTTTGCAAGCAGGCTTCATCAAGCCTATCCAGTAACCTTCATGGTTGTCTAATGTTGTCCCTGTAAGAAAGAAAAACGGGCAAATTAGATGTTGTGTTGATTTCAGAGATTTGAATAAAGCTTGTCCAAAAGATGATTTTCCTTTGCCTAAGATGGATATATTGATTGATGTTGTTGCAGGGAATGAAATGTTTTCATTCATGGACGAATTTTCAGGTTATAACCAAATCCTTATGGACCCAAGGGATGCTGAAAAATTCGCTTTTAGAACCCCTTTGGGAAACTTCTATTATACAGTTATGCCATTTGGTCTTAAGAATGTTGGTGCAACTTACCAAATGACCATGACTGCTATATTCCATGACATGATGCATGGGGAAGTTGAGGATTATGTGGATGATCTAGTTATAAATTTAGCAAAATGTGAAGACCATCTTGCTATTTTGGAAAGGATATTCCAAAGTTGCCGGATGTATAAACACAAAATGAATCCTGCGAAGTGTGCCTTCGAGGTTTCATCTGAAAAATTCCATGGGTTTATAGTCCATAGGCATGGAATTGACTTAGACCCTACAAAGGCTAGGGATGTCATTGATTTAGCTTCTCCTAGAACTTAGAATGAGCTTAAATCATTCCTTGGATGAGTGTCTTACATTCGGAGGTTCATACCGGGACTTTCTGCTTATCTTATCTCACTTATGCCTCTCCTGAAGAAGAATGTTCCTTTTGTTTGGAAGGAGGAACATCATCAGGCCTTCGAGGCAATCAAATAAGTGCTTGTCCATCCTCACACTATGATGGCTCATATTCGAGGAAAACCTCTCAGGTTGTACCTTGCTTATACTGATCAAGCCATAGGTGGTCTACCTGCTCAGGAGGATGAGCAAAGCCTTGAAAGACCTGTCTACTATGTCAGTATACTTCTGCAAGGGGCAGAAATCAGATACTCTAGGATAGACAAGTCTTGTCTAGCTCTAGTGCACATGGTGAACAAGCTGAATCATTATTTACATTCACATTCAATTCACCTTGTCACTAGGAGTGATCCTATATAGTATCTCCTTTCCCAGCCTATTCTCTATGGAAGACACATAAAGTGTCTACTTCAACTAGCTCAATTTGAGATTGTGTGCGAGACTCTGAGAGCTATTAAAGGGCAAGTTGTTGCTGAATTTTTGGCGGCCTTCTCCACCCACGAAGAAGAAGATGACATCGTGAATGAGGTATCTATAGTCTCTGAGGAGGAGTGGCAGATGGAGTTTGATGGTTCATCCAATTCTCAGGGTGGTGGAGCAGGGATTGAACTTATTTCTCCAAATGGTCAACAGTGTTCCCTCTCTTTCAAGCTGGACTTCCCTTGCACAGATAGCCGAGCGGAGTATGAAGTCTTGTTGATTGGTCTCACTTCGGCACATCAGATGAATATTAAGAACATTCAAATTTTTAGAGATTCCTTCTTGGTTGTCTCTCAAATCAATGAGGAATTCTCAATCAAGGAACCTGACTTAGTTCCTTATAGGACAGCCATACAAGCTCTCCTTCGAAGGTTTGCAAGTTATTCCTTGAATTATGCAATGAGGAGCAAGAACAAGCATGCTAATGCTTTGGCCAATCTGGGGAGCAGACTTCAAATGGAGCTTGATACAGCCTATTCCCTCCACTCAACTTCTTCAAGAGGATGATGAGCTCATTCCAGAAGAAGACTGGAGGTATCAGATTGTCTGTGACTTAGACAATCTCCTTCACTACACTCCTACTAACCCGCTCAAGCTTTTAATGAATTTTGCCAAGCAAGGTAAGGTTATTTATTATAAAGGGGTCAGTGGAGCTCTTTTAGATGCCTTGGACCAAAGGAAGCCAAGAAAAAGATGCAAGCTATGCATGAAGACACCTGTGGACTTCCAGATTCTATTGTCTTGTATAGACGGCTCCAAAGATCAGGAGTATATTGGCCTTCCATGGCACTTGAAGCTGCTAAGCTACAACTCTCCTGTGTCAAGTGTCAAGAGCCACCTGATATTGTAGAAGCATTTGCCGTCCATGAGTTTACTGTTTTTAGGGAACCGTATATCAGATTTCTTCGAGATGGAGTTTACCTCAGGATAGGCTTGAGGCTCTTCAGCTCAAACGCAAGATCCCCAGATTTTACACGGAGCAAGGAGAACTGTTTCGAAGAAGCTTTAATGATATCCCTCTGCGTTGTCTCTGTATCCAGGAAATCTTCATTGTCCTACAAGAAGTCCATGGTGGTACATCTGCACCTCATCAAGGGAAGAAGAAGTTATACAAGCAACTCTAAGGCATATGCTACTACTGGCCTACAATGGAAGCAGACACAGCAAATTTTGTGAAGAAATGTATGAAGTGCCATATTCAAGATAGCATTCCTCGTAAAGCTTCTCAGGAAATGCAGTCAGTTACTTCTCCATGGACATTTCATACATGGGGCCTGGATTTTATTGGACCCATTAATCCTAGGAGTAGAAGAGGACACTTTTGGATCTTGGTGGCTACAGAGTACTTCAAAAAATGGGTGGAAGCCGTCCCACTAAGAAGAGCTAATGGAGCTTTTGTAGCTCAGTTCATCAGGGATAATCTTATCCTTCATTTTGGTCCTCCTCGAAGGATCATTACAAACAATAGAACTTCCTTCCTTAGCAGGCCAGTTAGGGAGATGACTGTTCATTATCGAATTCTGCATAATAAGTCTACTCCTTACTATCCTCAAGGGAATGCTCAAGCTGAGGCCACTAACAAGACTCTGATCAGAATCCTAAGCAAGATGGAACGAATCCCTGCCTCAAGCCTTATAAGAATACAGGGTAAGCAAGTATAGGGCTACAAATACAACTCCATTTTCTCTTGTGTTTGGAGCAGAAGCTCTTCTTCCAGTTGAACTTCAAGTTGCCTCAGCAAGGATCTTGCATGCAAGCAGGGTAGACTGGGATTTCAGAGCCTTTGCTCTCTTGCACACTCAAGAGTTGGATAATCTGGATGAGAAAAGGCAAAAGGCTTTGGAAAGCAACTTGCGTTATCATCAGATTATTGCTCATGCCTACAACAAGCTATTCAGACCAAGGAGTTTCCAAGTTGGTAAACTTGCCTAAGGCCAACCTAGTATGCATGAAGTAGTGCTGCAAAGCCTAAATTTGGTCCTAGGTGGGTGGTCCCTCTGAAGTCATTTTAGCTCAAGCCTAATGGTATTACAAGATAATGCCTTTATAAGAAAATGCAATTCAGGAAACTGTAAATGGGAAATGGCTAAGGAAATACTTTTATTAATGAAGAGTTTTGTTTACAGAAGATTCTGTCATTACATTCAAAAGTATAAGTACAAGATAAGAAGAGAGAAGTCAAGGTGCTCCAGTCAGTTGAGATTCGGTGACACCTTCGAAAGCCCCTTCTAGAAGTCCAAGTCTTGAAGTTCCAAGGATAAGGAGGGTGACTCTCATCAGAGCAGTCTGTGCTTCCATGAGTTTAGCTTGCTCCTGAGATGCAGTGTGTGCTGCTTCTTCCTGATCCTTAAGAATCTGAGCACCTAGTTCAGTAGCTTGTTTCAGCATAGAAGCAAACTCATCAATCCTCTCATCCACTTCCCTTAAGTCATCTTTGCACTTCTCGAAGGCTCCTTGGTCTTTTTCCACCTCTTCTGACTGTGCTGCAATAAAGGCTTCCAGCACCCGGACCTTGCTGCACTTCTGCACCTTAGTTCTCAACTGCTCCAGCCAGTTGACCAGCCACTCAATTTGGAACTTCATGCCATTCAGACAGTCCAATGTCTTTCCCCAGGCTGCCAAGTCCTCATCGATAATGCTATTCAGGGTCCTACGGCTCTTAATTTCTACGATTCTGCACAACTCTCTATAGCCAAAAAGTTTGAATTTTGGATTTGGCAGAGTAGTCTCAGGCAGGATCTCCCCGTAGGTTTCCCTGATCAAGTTCATCCAATATTTTCTCTCAATATCTTTTGGATCTTCAACATGATCGGGGGACAACTCCCTCCTCTCTTTTTTATGGCTGGGATCGCAAAATTCCCTCTCTTGCGATTCAGTCCAACCATTGGGAGTTATAGCCATGGTTCTTGTTGCTGGGACCTCTGCAAGTGCTTGAGGAGGCACTGCAACGGGTAAGATGTGGCTACAACCTCTGATTCCTTTGGAGGATTGGCCTTGGGTGTTACTTCAGTACTTGGCCTCGCAGAATCACCAACTGGAGTGGTTAACTCTTGGGCTGGTACAACTGGTGAAGCAGGAGCAACAGGAACTTCTAACGCTAGAAGGACCACCTCAGTTTGTACTATGGTGGTCCCCGTTGGAACAGTAGGAAGTTTGGAACTAACTTCCTCTTCCTCATCAGCAGCAGCATCCTCAGCTTCCTTATGTACAGGAAGAGCTACTGGCTCATCAACACTCCCTATTCCTTCTCTAATATTCGGATGATCGTGGGAGGTTTTTTCTTCATCATCATGTAAACAACAAGTGTTAGTCAACAATTAACATAGCATTCGAAGGAAGGTTCAAAGGAAAAGAATACTTACTGAGACTGTATATACAACAGTCAATGGATCGATTATGAGAGTTGCATCTCCAGCACCATCATCTCTCTCCTCCCTTCTGGCAGTGACAATGCCAGAAGTCATGGTTGGGGGAGCAAGAGGGCTCCTGCTCGCCCCAAGGACTTCCCTCTCTTGTCCCACTCCCATGGGAGCCTTGCCAAGATCTCTCTATGGCAAGGTGGGAGGGAGCAAGGGAGGTACTCTACCCCCAACTCTTCCTTCGTCTGCAGCAGCTGCAACAGCGAGAATGCACAAGTCAATAGAAGGAAAACATTGCAAAAATCAAAGTTATACAATAAAAGGAAGATTCTTACCAGAAGAAGAGCCCTCGAAGAGTGGGGGAGGAAGTCTGGAACTTCCAGCTCCAGCGGCCCCCTGTTGAGGAGGAACCCTGCTGGAGGAAGGGCCAACAGGTGGACGTGCCCTGCTGTTTGGAGTACCAGAAGAGGGTGACTCCCTAGGAGGGGGACCCTGCCACTGGTAGGGGTTCCAGGTGCAGCTCCCTCTTCCGAGATCCCAACTGACACCCTTGAGCTCTGACCCCTGGGTCCCTTTGTAAGAGATCGGATTAAAGAGTCACTGATATCCATTCCTTCTCCTACTCCTCCTGCAGACATCTGTTACAAGATCAAGCGAAACAGAATCAGAAGCAATTACAGGAGAAATCAAGACAGAAGGAAAAAAAATGATATAATTTTTACCTTCAGGGTGCGAGCAGTAGTAGACTTCACCCTGGTGTGTGGCCCTTGAGGAGGAGGATGCTCTTGAGCAGGACTTGGGACCTTGACACCAGCTGGAGGGATGGTACCTGCTGGAAGGATTCCCGCTAGAATTCGTTCGAAGGAAATGTTTGTTGAAGGAAGAGGGATCACCCTTGGCATAGGAGGGAGTCTGGGCACTCTGGCGCTCCTGGGCTTCCTTTAAAGGAGGTCCCCAAGGGGAACATTGTCATCTTCCTCCTCCTCCTCTGCTACCACCTCAGCAGGTGCTTCAGGCAGACTAGCAGGGGCTTTATCAGAAGCTTCAACAGCTTCAGGAACTACACCCTCCTCCCTTCTTCATAGATATCCATGATCATGAAATGAACTGGAGTCTCATGAATTGTGGGGTAGCCATCACCAGTCTGGATGGGATGATTCTTTTCATTCTTCTTCAACATCTGCTCTTTTTCTCCGCTGAAGTCGATCTTCAAAGGCATGGCTTCACTGTCGTAGAAGTCATCCAGATGGTTCGTGCCTTGTGCCAATAATCCAACCACCAAGGAGAGACCCTGTCGTATCTCTCGGGGGCAGCATGAGTGCCCTTGAAACTAGCTATCAGCCCCAGATAGCCATATCCTCGTAATAACCTTTGTCCTACGACCTCCGCTTCAGTACAGTGGTTGGCATGGATTCCACATCGCGAGGAGGGGCAATTTGATCCATCCCAAACTGCCTGAGCACACGGTGAGGGTTATAGGTGGGGTAACTGCTCCCACAGTCCCTCAGGAGGCTGATCAAGTACCCTGGATGGACTATCACCAAGAAAGCCCTTTCTTATGGTGGCAAGAGGAGCCAGTCGGCGCTACTCTTCACAGTGTCTCCTGCCACCATGATCCCATAGGGTTGCAGTAGTTTGATACCTCCGCAGTAGTATGGACGGTACTCAAACTCAGCTGCAACATCCATCACCAAATGCAGCCGGACATTGCGCTTGGGATAGAACCCTGACTAGATCAAGGATCGCGGGGCGGAATCCGGGTTCATGGTGAGGAGATGCTCCTCCATCATTGAGAAGTCCTAGGGGAGCATGCCTGGCATACCTCTCCCATAGGAAGTGCTGGAGGAAGTTGGCATCCAGTAGTGTCTCCACCAACCTCTCTCCCCGGCTTCGCGCCATATCCTCACACACCAGATCAAGATGCTCATACTGTGATCCCAGGAACAATGGAATAAGGGGAACTCCAACTCCCCTTGCGATCTTCACGGCCAGCAGAAACACCCGGTCTATGACCTTGTCCACCGGGTATCCTTCGAGGATGAACCTCGCCAGCCAGAATGCGACAAAGCCTGCCAAGTTAACCGGGGTTCAAGCATTCACCCCAGTATCGCTTGATGCTGATACTGCCAGCCTTGGGGGTCTCTTCTTCATTCCAGACGTACCACAGCCAACCATAGAATGAGTGCTTCGTTCCCTTGCCGGTGCCCTTCCCCTTCAGCTTGGACTTCACCAAAGTCTCCTCTGCACATGCCTTCAGCATGTCCAAGTCTATCTCCTCCTCTACAGTTAAGGTGACCGTCCCCGAATTCTCATCTCCTAAGACTAGAAGGTAGCGCAGCATGGCTACGTCTTCCAGTGTGATGCTGACCTCCCCGAAGGCGGTCACAAAGATATGATCCTCTAGATCCCAGCAGACAGCGAATTCCTTCAAAGCTTCATAGTCTTTGCTGTAATCGCCTGTATAGACCCTGATGGCCTCCAGCACTCCGACATCGTCCAACAGCATTTGGTAGTCGACGTTCTCCATGATGTGGGCCACCCACTCTGCCCACCCAAGAGGAAGATTGAAATGTGATCAGAATCCTATCTCTGATAGAGGATAGACTTTTCTTTCAACCCAGAACGCCGGCGCCTGACTCAAATGTGGGAACCCCACATTGGTCCACGTCGTCTCCTCGTATAGGCAAAGTAGTTCTTCTCCGCTCTGAGCAGCTTCAGGTTTCTCCTAATGCCTGACCACATTTCAGAATGGCTCCGTACGAATTTCAAGCTTGGTGCTCGTTTTCTTACTGGAAGTACTCTTCTTCGACGGCATTGCAGTAGCAGAAAAAGGAAGAAGAAGGCAAGAAGGCAAACAAGAGAGCTTAGGAAGTAAGAAAGCAAGAGAAAAACTCAAAAATATAAAGTTACAGAAACCTTTCTTCTTCAATGAGCTCTCAATACATAAAAGAATGGTGGTTACGTAGCAGGAAATTGAACAAGCACTTTTGGCAGTTTGCATGATCCCAAGAGAGAAATCATTGCGTTTGCAACGCTTGATAGCCTCATTTAAAACGCACTCCCACGTAGAAAGAGCATTTAATGCCCGCCATGCTTCTGGTACGATCTCATGCTTTCCTCTCTAGCATAGGAAACCTGAGACCAGGGGGCTATTGGTGATCAGACGAGCTAATTAATCCCATTAGCCACGTGGTGTTATCGTAAAAGCACATATACACGTTTTATGGGTACAGTCGCATACGCTGATTCATTCAATAAAGTTGTAACTGCAAAACAACCATCTCCCATGTGCGAGCCGTCAACAGCTGTTGAACGTTGATTAGACCGTTTGGTAAAAAGGTGATATCTGAAGCGGCTTACAGATATTTGACCATCCTTATCACCGAAAAGGAAAGCTTCTTGGAGAAGTAATCTTTTTGAATTTCAGCTTGTAGGGGAACGCCACATGTCCCAAACTCAACAAATACAAGCTAACTTCCTTCTTGAAATATTCAAAAAGATGAGGATTTACATTCCTACGGCATACTGCCTTCTGAGAGACTGAAGCAATAAGGATTTTTACACTCCTTCTAAAGGACCTTATTTCTCTTGAAGGACATACTTAGGGGCATGCTACCCCTAATGGACTTCTCAAACACATAAAGTTTTAAATAAAACCTCGAAGTCACATCTACGCATTCTCTAGAACAGACTTCGAGTAATTTTATTGCATTACCTTTACAGTTTAAAGGTACTCCACTTGAAGAAAGATCATCGAAGGAACTTTTTGATGCCTTCTAACTCAAAAGTCGTTCTTGGATCAAATCCGTAGACTTCGAAGGACCACTTACTATTTTTTTCCTTGAAAGGATCACAAAGCAGGTATATTTTCTCCTACTAAAGAAAATTCGAAGGCTAACCACCTCCAGATGGTAAATTCGAAGACCAACCACCTCCAAATGGTGAATTCGAAGGAAGTATATTCCATCCAGCTAAAGGTGAATTCGAAGGAAGTATATTTTTTCCTCTTAAGGTGAATTCGAGGCTAACCACCTTGTGGTGGTCAATTCGTTAAAGGGCCTGTCATCCTCAAAAAGACTAAGGATTTTGTCCTCGTCGAAGGACACAGATTTGGGTTTACCCCCTCGAATGCACTCTTTTATGCATCTAAATCACAAACTAGGACTTGAAGTCGCTCTTATTCATTATTATGAATTGACTTTGAGTTATATATTGGTTATATTTCACTTCTAGAAGCAAATCCTCAGTGGAAAGAGCTTTAGAAGTCGAAGGCACGCCATCTCCAGAAGTATTTCCTAAAGATAGGTTTCCTACGGACTTTGAGAACGTCCTCTCACTTCACTTTGAAGGAATTCACAAGGAAACATATTTACTTCTGATTTCATTCAAATAGAAGGCACTCGAATTGGTTATTGTAGCTATGAACGTTAAGGGATTTTAAAATAAACTCTTCTTTGCTGGGACTATTGATCATGAAAATGAGTTCCCTGATGTGAAACTCAATTTCGAGTTCTCTATATGGGTAATTCGAGAATACAGTTGTCACCTTGTAAGTATACAGTTATTTTTGACTTCCTTCGAATGAAGATAGCCGCCAAAGGGAGTTCCTTCGAAATATACGAATTCATAAAAGTATTTATTACATTGAAGTGACTTCTTAAAGTTGATTGAGACTGATTCCTCGTAATGGAGAACACATGATAAAACCTCAGCTACTTCTTTATCTATTGTATAATTTATCTAAAGGGGGTTTTGTCTTATCCGGAGTGGCGGCAAGAATGGTGACGTTGCTTTAAATTTATATTGCATGAAATACGTGTCATTCAATGCGTGTTCCTCAAGGTTTAAAGCAACCTATCATAGAGCAAGTTTTGAAGATTTGAAGTGACTCATCCCTTTTCTAGAAATAACTTAGGCGTGTTCAGAAACACGTGGAATTTGGGATATGTTTAATGCATGGGGATTTTTATAAGCTCCTCTGTGGACACTTGACTAAGTGACGTTTGTTCCATTTTGAGAGGCTAAAATTTCCTATAAACAGCAGAACGTATTCTCCATTAAAACCAGGATTGAAAGTTCAAAATTTGAGACTTTAAGAGGTAGAAGAAAACATTGAGTTAAGGCTCTGAGAGAGAAAGGGGATAGTCAGTTGTTCGAATTTTATGAGGTTTTCTTGCTTTGTAATATGCATTCGAACTACCTCTTTAGTTATTGAAATATTCTTTTTACCCCCTTGTCTCTTCACTTTGTCTTATACGCAGGTGACGTTTGAGAAGGAACGCTCTTGGCAGAACGGCTGCGCGATAGTTTAGGCTATCTTGAGACAGGCTTTCCCTACCTATTTCTCTTGGAAGACGGTTCTATTGGTTCATATGTAATAGTTGTTCTTTTATACTAATATATTTTGTCTTTTACAAACTTGTCATCACCAAAACCTAGATTAGGATTAGGTTTAGATTAGGATTACATTTAGTATCATTATTATTATTATTATTATTATTATTATTATTAATATTATTATTATTATTATTATTACTATTATTATTATTATTATTCTAAACTAAGAAATTAAAAAAGGGGAATTCGAAGAGCATTGTGTAAAGACTTCTCTTCTCTTTAGGGTTCTCTTAGGGTTTTAAATAGAAGAGGGATAAAGGTTGCAAAGAAAAAGGGGAAAGAGAGAAGAAATAGGGATTAAGAGAAGAGAGTTTGAGATGGAGAAGGAGAAGTATCGATGGCTAACTATTTCGCCGCCATGTCGTGGCTATAAAGGGGGGCAATCAAAGGCATAGAAGAGGGTGAAAAATCTGAGGAACAAATTCGGCCAAAAAAATCGAAGAGGTAAGGACCCAAAACCCCATTCTTCTTCTATTCATCCTCCTACAAAAAATCCCCAAAGAAAAACTCCCCAAAATCTTATTCTTCCCAACCATAAACCCAACCACACTTGTTGTTTGAAATCAGTAGAAACCTTATTTGAAACCCCTTGTTCGTCCCTGCAAAAACCCTAAGCAAAACCCTAGCAAAATCCCAACTAAAACCCATTTTGCTATTCGTCCCAACCCTAGTCTCTAAACCTGTTTGTCCAGCCCTATAATCCCAACACAAAATCCCAAACCCACTTCAAAAGCTCCATTTGAACCTTGTAAAATCCCAACTAAACCCTGCCAAAGAAACCATAGAAATCCCTTAATTGAAACCCCTGCAGAAATCAGATGAATCTAATACCAGGTTAAAAATCCCAATCTTTCATTGTAACCAAGCTCAAGCAATCAAGGAGCAAGGTGGGATCAAGATCAATATTTCCTGCTACAAGTGCCATAGGTAATTTCATTCTTCATTGTTTTGGGTGTGGTGAAGTCAATCTTATCCTTGTATGCCGTTAATGGAAAGGATTATTTTTTTTCTTCATATTTTTTGTTTGTTAATTGTAATTGCATTTTTTGACCTGATATATTATTAGTGATTCCTTTTTCTTATTTTTTTATTTTTTTATGTGATAATGCTAGTTAACATTAGTTTTATGGATTAGACCGATTTGTTAAGCTTATAGTTTTTGTCTTGATTTCCAATAGATCAGTTAATTAGTTTTTAAGCTAATTTTGTTTAGATTACTATTTGGCAATTTTTTGGTTAGGAATTTTCTGGTATAAGTTTCATATTTTTAGTATTTTTGAGATTAGTTTTTCTATATAATTATTTATTTTAGGATTAGGGTAGTTTTGAGATTCTTTGGTTTTTAGGGCATCTTATGAATTCCTTTTATTTACGTTATTTGCTTTTGTGTCACTTTTTGTAATAACCCAAACTAAAATAATAGGGTTAATTCGTAATTAATAAAAATATAGGGGTTAATTTAAAATTTTAGTAAGTTAGCTACATGCATGATTTTGACTGGTTGTGATTGGTGGGTTGCACGGTAGGAAACTAAAGTGCTTCACACAGAATCAATACTTTTTAAGTTATAATGTGGCTAGGATCTTGTAGGAACTTTTAATCTAAATCAATGGCTTAGATTTAATCTAGATAAATATGAGTTATAACGTAACTAGGATTCTATCTTAATAGACAATTAAAGACTAATTTAACTACAACTAGGAATCTATATATAAAGGCTATAATTAAACTAAACTAATCTAATGGTTAGGATTTCATAGGAACAATGAGACTCATCTAGAAGCTTAGAATTTAAAAGGAAAGAGTTTAAATCTAATGAGGATTAAAGTAAGATAAGGTCAATGATTAATTCATCTAGAACTAGGACACTTTAATCTATTGGTTAGAATTAGTCTAATCTAATCTAAGGGCTGTAAACTCAAATATAATCCTAGACTAAGAACAACTCCTAGACTAAGTGGGAAATTGTAGGAAATCTATATAAACCAAGGGGTAGGACGTGTGGATCATAATTCTAAGAGAGGAGAGAGAGAGAGAAGACGATTGCTGGAGCTTTAGGAGATTGGAGAAGCTAAGGAGAAGCATAAGATCAAGGTGTTCATCATGTTCATCTCAACACCAAGAGCAAGCTAAGTATTCAGATTAAATTATATTTTTGGTATGAATTGGGAGTCCATGTCATAATCGTTGAAGTATGACATAGTACAACCTTTTTAAAAATCACATCTTTTATGAAGAACAGGATAGTAATTAGTACTTTATGGTTTTAGCATCATAGAATTCAGATGTCAATTTAAATAGGTATGTTTATGTTATAAGTATTGTGTTTTATCGAAATTATGTTTATAATATATATTTCTATGAATTATTGTCGAATTATATGCATTGGTGAAATAAAACAGTGAAATTCTAGGTTTCGGAGTAGTTGGTCGACTGGGCATGGTCAGTCGACCCTTCGATCAGCCGACAGGTCAACCAATGCGTCCGGTTGTGATCGCTCGACCCATGGCCAGCTGACAGGTTAGCCGACCCAAGTTATTTTATTTTGGTTTGACTTTTAGCATTCTGCCAGAACAACCAATAGGGAATCGGTCGACCAATAGGTCAACTAATGCCCACGGAAGTGAATTTTTATGTTCTGCTCGAGCAACCGACCACCATCGGTCAACCGACGGTCATCGGTTCTGCGTAGGTCGACCGAAAATTATCGAAGTGATTCGATTGACTTCAAATTTGACGTGCACACTATATTTGACCTAATTAGACCAATTATGATGTTATAATTTCTCAATTATGAATATTTTGCATATGTACTTTGTTATGGAGGAATTATCATATCTGATTGAGGGGTGAAATTTTAATTGGACACTATTTGAACTCTAAACTTGTTTTGAGCATATTTAATATCATATTTTAGGTTTGCACATGTACACCAATTTTCTTGCTTAATTAATGTGCACAAATTCACTTGCACCGCATGGCCTTTTGTGCATAATGACCTTGTATCGGGTCTAATGCTTGACTTGACTTCCATAATTCCATATTGCTGGAGTTTTTGATTTATAATAAGATTGATTATAATCCGGAAATTATAAGATTGTGAGGAAGTCCCGGAATGACTTAATTTCATGTGTTGAGGGTGGCATCCCAATAGACCCGTTTTGTTTACTCTCAAGGTGAGGGAGGCATCCCAAGAGACTTGTGGTAAGATGATAGGTGATGGAAGGTTCCCATTAATGAGGCCCAATATTTGAATCATAAGAGTGAAAATATGTTAGTAGATCGGCTAATGTATGGATCACAAAGAAAAGTTCACATTAGTGATGCCTTGGGATTTGTCCCTATGATTAGAAATAAGGTATGGGGATTGTGCCCATTTGGTCGCAAGCTCTCGAAACTATGATGCGCACATAGAATAACCCCCTACTATAGCCATGTATTTGGGGGATGGTGTTCATCTTATTTAGCCAGGGGTTCGATCAGGTGTGGACATACACTAATCGAATGCCAAACAGCATGCATTACTTGCATATCATATGATTGTATTAGATCGCTTGTGGTGATTATAACTGTAATGATCCTAAACTAGAAAATAAACATTAATAAATAATTTTAGATTAATTATTTGAAATAAATAAAATGAAGAAAATCCACATTTGAGTTCTTGATTAGTATACATTTAAGGTGTAGAGAAACTTGAGCTAGTGACGTTAATAGGGGTCATAACTGATGAGTATTTTTCTGCGATTAAATCGTGTGTTTTAATAGGCTAGATAGAGCATGGGTGTAGTAGTAATGATAAGTATTTTGATGGGATTAAAGTGTAATTAGAAGAATTAATGGGGGAACTATTTGTAAATAATGTAATATGTTTCAAATCAGAAAACAAGATTGGGACGTGGTGTTCATGGGTTTAGGAAGTGGTATAGAGGGAAGGGAAACTTGCTATAACTTCTCCCTCACCTTCCCATTCGATGAAATCACTATTAAGGGAGACATGGGTGAGAAAGGAGGAGAATAAAGAGAAAAAGAGTTGAAGGGTTAGAGCAGAAAACCCTAGTCGGCCAATCCAAGCCTTGGAAAAGAAGAAGAAGAAAAAGAAGAAGAAGAAAGGGGAAAAGAAGAATTGATTTCTAACCTAATATCCATAACCTATGGTAAGTCACATTTTCTGTATAATTCTTATGGAGTGTTGTGGTCTATCTTAGATTTATCGTAGAAATTGTATTTTGTTGCTTTATGAATGAAAATATATTCGTTTGATCATGCTCGATGTTTTGCAATATATTAGATCTGTTCTTGATGCTGGTTTTGGATTTTCACCATGTATGAGTTATGTTAAAAATTTGATTTACCTCTTTCATCTCGTTTGATCATGGTTCGATGTGTTTTTGAAAGACTTGTATTGATTTAGAAGTACTAAAATTAATGTTTAATGATTCTTAGTATAACCTTAGATTAGGGTTTTCCAAAACCCAAGGAAAATTCCCAGTTCGCAGCCCGTTGGCAGGCACTGGTACATCGGTGAGTCTGCCAACAGGGATTGAAAAGCACAGAGGGTCTCCAGCGGTAAGCACTGGTACACCGGTGAGCCTACAGACAGAGACCCAAATTCAGCCTATTTTGACCCACCGGTAGGCACTGGTGAGCTTACCAATGGAATTCCAAATTGGAGTTTCAATTGGTTTTGCTTGGAATTGAAGCCATGTGCATGAGGCATGATCCTTGGAACCAAAGTTTGATCTGAAGGCTCTAGCCTACCTACGGAGAATCAACTTTGAGTTCCATAGAACATTGGTTGGGGTTTGGTGCCATCTGATTATGGTATGGACTTTCAGAATCAAAGTATGGCCGGAAGGCTCTAGCCTATCTGCGGGAAATCATCTTTGGGTTTCATGGCACACCTTACCCTACTACCTGGCCTTTGACTTGACTGTGGTGTGGATCATAGAAATCAAAGTATGGTCAGAAGACTCTCGCCTACCTGCAGGGAATCATCTTTGAGTTCCATTTCACACCTATATTGTTGACTCATTTATTGACTTAGCCTTGACCCGGAGTTGTGAACTCCACATGTTTGATAATCGAAAAGTAGAATGATGTTATGACCTGATTTGATTTCTATTTATGGAAAGGATGCCCGTGATGGCATCCAGCGGATTATTCGTGTGTGTAGGCGCACAGATAGCTTCCGATGGGTGTCATCACTGGAAGTCCTACAAATTTGGATTGTTTAGCTTGTCCAGTCAACTGGGAAGCAATGGATAGAGTTGTGGATGTATTATTTACCGTATTTTTTTTGCACACTTGCTAGGAAACTTATGATGGTTTCCAATGGATTATTCGCGTGTATAGACGCGTGGATAGTTTCCATGATAATTATCATTTGAGTCCTAGGTTAATAATTGCACGCATACTAGGCTTATGTGATTGTTAAGTGCACCCGAGAAGAGAAAGTTGGGGGATTCCTTGCGAGGTTCTCTGAAGGTTGACTATACACTTATGGGTTGAAATCCCCACTTAATTTAGTAAGGATCAACTGCGGGGTCCCTTAAGGTTGACTATACCTATGGGATTGCCCCTATTTAAATAAGGACAGGTTTCTTGCGAGATCCTATACGGTTGGCTAAACCTCAAGTAATTACACTCAAAAATCAACAATTGGTGGCCTTCGTACCATGGGTTAGCGTCTGGAACGACTTATTCCGGGTGACCTATGTCCAAAATTAGTTCTTAACAGTGAAGCTAGCAACAAAGGTCACTTAACTGGAAATATTTTTCTAATACATTACATTGCATTTCATCCTTGCATTTCCTTGTTGAAACATAACAAGTAGAATCATTTGAATGGCATTTCATCTCATAGCATATTCATATAATCCCTAAATCTATTCATGTTCGGTGTTCTTATTTATCGTAATTAATCTCTATTGTCGCTCTTTTGTTTTGACCATTGATGTTCCCTAAGAATGGATGACAAATATGGTCTTATTGGGCATTCTAAGCTCACGTGACATTTTATGTTGCAAGTTGAGATAGGAGGAAGAAGGACTTGGATTTAGTAGCTGCTTTTTGTTTATTTCCTGTTGAATATTACAATAATATTTTAAAGTTGATTTGGATGTAATAGGATATAGTTTTATTTGTTCTTTATTTGGTTTGAGTTTGTGACTCTTCTGAAGTCAGTAGCATGTAATGGGGTTTTTATTTAGCTTCCGCACTCTGAATTTAATAGAAGTAATATTATTACTTTTGTTATTGGAGTTTGGTTTTGGTGATCCGCGATCCACGGTTGGAACCTGAAGGTCTCACCTTGAGATCTGTGCAACCCGCATAGGGATTTGTGCCATGGGTTTTGTGGTGTGATAATAACGGTTAGGTGCACAGCATGCATTCATTCATTAATAATTGAACCCTCATTCATATTGCATTATTTGACACTTCACATCATCATATATATGTTTCTAACTTCTGTTTTGTCTATGTATTACGATTGAAGAGTGGCATTGACCCTACTTCAATCCAAAATATTGTTTATATCTGTTTATTTACTAAGCTAAGTGTAGCTTACACTTTCAAGCCCAACATATTTTAGGACCGATAGATGATGGACAGCAGGACCATGGTGAACAAGATGGAGGACATGAAGATGATGAAGACCTTAGTGATATTTAGATTATTATTTGTTGATTTCAATAGCCCTTGTATTAGGATTAATTGGGTTTATGTTTTTAAAGTGTTATTATCATTAGGACCAGATCTGAGTAGTTTAATAGGTACTTAATTGAAGCATGAAACTAGTTATATTTTATTTCTGCTGTTTTCTGATTGAAGATTGTTTTGGATGAATATTATTCTTAATACTATTATTTTTTAGAATTTTACTTTATGAATTATCATACTTAATTCAATGGTTTGGTGATGTATTGCTTATCCACTCCCATAGGGATATGGGGTGAGAGTTATATCTTAAATTTGGGGACTCCTGCGAGATTTGCAAGTTTGGGATGTGAAACTTTTAGTATCTTAGGTTTTTTAGATTTTTCTATCTTAGGGTATTTTATATTTAGGAATTTAGGTATTTTTATTCTTAGGTTTGTAGGTTTTTAGAGCCTTTCTATATTTTTTATTACTTTAGGATTGTAGTTAATTTGACCAAATAGAATTAGCTAGGTAACCAGTTGAACCGGAAGAGAGTGGGTTCCTATCACCTTCCCACTCTCTTAACTAAACCTCCCTACCCATTCTGGTTATACCTTGTTTAAAATATTACTTTAGGTCTAGTTTAAGCTTAACTGACCTAACCCTAGGTGACCATTCACACCTTAACCCAATGGATGGTGGCGACTCCAATCAACCCGACCTATCTAGGGTTCACCCGACCCGTGGTTATTCAAAGGTATTTCTATACTCATCATGATGAACCTTCCTATCGTATTTTTATGGCCTCCCTATAAGATATGACTTGTATCCATAGATAACACATTACACCAAACTTCATCTTAATACTTTCCAATAGAAAATTTGATCAAGCATCTCTCATTAATCAAAATTTTTCTTAAACCAATAGATCGTATAAGACTTAAGTTCTTTTCACTTGGCAATTTTAGCTTATCCACATTCTCCTTAGCTACCATGTTTTTCACAACTACCAGAATTAACAATCATAATAAACTTCTTTCCATAAGCGATGCAAAAAAGTATGAAAGATATTACCTCGTAACCATCTTTCCTCATTTTTAAACTTTGTGGTTGCTAAAACACGCCTTATGGAAAAGCTTTTAGCTCCACTATCGGATTCACACAACTCTTAATGAATCTCTTAATCCCCTTCGGTATCATAAATAACTTTTTCGTTCTCATCAATCAAATTCAATCGAGTCTCATTATGTTTCCTAGGAAACTCATATGTACCTATTACTCACATCGAAAGCATGCATTACTTATTCCTCCACTTCTAATTTTGTCTTTTACGGAAGAAACATGTTTCCTAGGTCCTCCCCCATCTCGTAGGTTTGGGTGTTCGGTAGACCATGAAATTACCCGCTTGCCTTTTGAAGCTCCACACTTGAGGTCTTGTATAACCTTTAGAAATAGTTCCTTAATTTCTCTTCACCTTAAGAGCCATTTGGTAAGCCTCTTCAAGGAAAATTTGGAGATGTAAAACAATTCCATTATATACAAGTTACTTTAGTCCACTCAAATACCATGCTACCATTTGATCATTGGTCTCTTGCAAATCAACCAGATCCAAATACTTGTAGAATTCTTCAGTATACTCAACCTCACTCTGATCATAATTTTCTCTTAGATGATAAAACTTACAATACAATGTTTGAGAACAAGGTTTACCATGTCGATGTTACCTAGCTTGTCGCCAGGTGGCATTGGCGACATGTCGCTGACATGGTGTAAAAAGGGGAAATGTTGGGGAAATATTGTTGAAATGTGGGGAAACCATGGGTTTTTGATGGATTTTTGGCCCCAAACTTTAAACATGTCTAATTAAGGCCTAAATGTAGTCAGATACATCAAAAAATAGAAAACAAAATGGCTACACATTAAAAGTCATTACTTGAGGGGAGGAATAAGTAATGAGCCTGCCTACTATTCGCTTGCCTACTATTCGCTTTGAATTACACGTTGTTGGGTCTGTAAGCTATAAATAATGTATTGTATGTAATTAATTCAAACTAAAAGTTAATGTCATTCAAACTAAAAGATACATAAAATTATGAATCAAGTGTCATATGTAATTCAAACTAAAAAAATATAAGTCAAACTAAACGATAACTTAATAATAAATTGGAGATACCATAAATGATCAAACATAACGTGAATGTAACAATGTATGTCAAACAAAAAAAATACATAAATATAGAAATCAAGTAATATGTCTGCTCCACTTATGTCCAAAGCGAATAGTAGGCAGGCTCATCCGCATCATCTCCGTCTCTGCGCTGTCCCCCACCATAATATGTCTGTTCCACGTAGTTGCAATACTAGGCCCAGGAAATCATCCAATGAAACCACTCCATGTTCTGGGATACATATCTCTGGTAATCCTCATGAGTAAGTTGCACCAATACTCCCATAGGGGGTATTGGGGGTAATAGGTCGTCACGGTAGTGACTGTGACAGCACTTGGAACAATATGAGGGCATCTATATAAATCATCCCCATATCCAGCAACAGCAAGGTATGGGGTATCTGAAAATATACCATACCCTTCTCCTCCTCCAACATAAGGCATAGTATCATAACATCTGTATCCGTAAGATACAGACTCCCCTGACTCCTGGCTTGGGTAAGATGGTGTTGGGTGGTGTCCCTCATATCTTCCATATCTTTCGTATGATGCCGATGAGGAAGATCCCTACTTCCCACACCCCACATCCAAGCTCCCAAAACTATGAGAGATGGATGCCTCATCCTATGCTCCCAAATGTTTCTTCCCCTTACCCCGGCGTTGAGATTGAGAAGACTGGCTGGCTCTACCATGTGGAGGTGGTTCACCATGATCTGTATCTTGTGTGGCGTAATCAAAGCTCCTTTCTCATGTGAAAGGAGAAATCCTTATTTGAACACCATTACCACCTCCTCCCCTGCTCGTGCCACCATCGTCACCATCGTCATCATCATCATCATCCTCTTCATCATCATCACCAGCAGTACCCTGACCCCAACCACCACAAGTACCCTGACTCCCACCTCCACCACCACCCCACTCCCACTACCAATACCTTGACTCCCACCTCCACTACAACTCCCACCACCAAAACGTGTGGGTGACGAGCTGATGCGCACGCCGTATCTAATTACTCTCTCCTAATCTCTCCCACCTCTGTCTCCATAACCCGATCCACATCAATCCCCATCTCTTCAGCAGCTTTGACTATCTCTTTATTAGGGAGTCCATCGGCCTGATCCAACTCAGAAGTCCTAACCCAGTCATAAAGTGGGTCATCATCATCAATTATCTCCATTAGCAAGTCAGCCAGGTCAATCGGTAAAGTGCCCCCACTCTCATCCTCTATCACTTTCATCCTCAAATGCATGTTGTAATGGCAAAAAACCAACTTGTACATCTTCTGATATGTCAATCTGTTGCGTTGTTTCGTATGAATAAGGGCAAGAGTGCTCCAATTCCTCTGACAAGCTGAGGATGAGGCAGTCTGGGCCAAGATCCGGATAACTAAAGATCGAAGTGTAGGGGCGCTGATCCCGTATATAAGCGATCACTCACCTGTTCATTAAATCTAGAAATTAAAAGTATTTGTAATTAAAATGGTTGCTTGTAATTTAACTAAAACGTACATGGCATCGTCTTCTTCCAAGTAGCAATGGCGGCCTCTGATCTGAATGACCCAATATAATCTCTAAAAGTTTCACGACCCAAGCCGGAAATCTCATTTGAGATCCCAAATTTGAATACGTAACCTTCACCCCAAACAGAAGCCTGGGAGTGGCAAGCGAAATCTAGCCAAAAGGACTAAATGTAAACGGGATATTAAATAAGATATGATTTATGAAATATGAAAATTCTTAAATAAT
>JAUPMG010288757.1:0-17714 GCA_031762675.1 Pachysandra terminalis | reverse complement strand
ATTATTACATTAGATTTGGTTTGTGATGATCGATCCGCGGTTCAGAGATGAATCCCGAAGGTCGCGTCTCGAGATTCATGCCATTCCCACCTAGGGATTTGGGGCACGGGTTTGGGGTGTGACAGAAGACACAACCTGCGTATCTTTCAAACAAGACATCACTAATAGAGTATTACAACAGTATCAAAACTATTGCAAAATTGTTTAAATCCATTACAATGCTGTCACTAGGGGTTGTAGAAGTCGTCTTTCTCTTCAAGACCTTAAACTTGTTCAGCTTGTACTTCAACTGCTGCAATGTCTAAATTCCCTAAATATGTTTGCTTAAAAGCATGAGCAAACTAGCCACTAAGAATTAGATTCAGGAATACATAAGATAAACCCTAGAGTCTAAACAACCACAATAATTCAAACACAATTAACAAACAGGAATATAATAATGCAATGCGTGGGGAAAATTAATTATTAAAATGAAATGACATGTATCTAAACTATATTCATCACCAAGGTGAGTTATCAAACAATCTACATGCTGTGCAAATACAAACGCTGATAGAATGTCAATGTGAACTGTTTCCTCCTGATCCAGCCTCTATTCGGGGTGTCCCAGCATCTTGAATTCACCCCAGGGTGTTCTAGCAACCTGAAATCATCCCCCCGCATAACGATCCATGGAATAGGGCTATTGTACCTGTACAACGTAGTTCTAAGGGCTTTCAACCTAGGAGGCACTATTCCTCCTCTTATTTTGATCAGTGGTCCTTTGACCGAGATTTGCAGTCACCTACGGTATCCCTTAGGAAATCATGAAAACTTGACTAAACTACAGAGGCCCACATCTAATGTTTGGGTATGACGGCACTTGGTCAAGGAAGAATATTTTGGGTTATCTACTCCCTCAACTCGATCCCGCCAGTCTCCTCATTAGATGTGGAGTCAAATCATACTCATTTCCACCCATGAGACACAGCCATGAGGTCTCGGGTTTCTGGGTCATACTCTTTGGCCATCGAGGTCTAGAGTGCATGCAGTGTAGTGAAAAGTGCACATTAACTAAACAAGCATCTTGTGGTATACAATGTGAAAATAAAAATTTAAGTATGTGTTCCAATTACCTTCGTGTATCGCACATGACATTCCTTCTTTTAAATTCTCATACATCATTTCCACTATCATTCTTACATGTGAGTACACATCATGATTTCAATCCACAAGTTTGACAACAGGTATTTGTTTATAAATAGTCATGTATAAGTGTAAATAATGCATTTCGGCAGGGTCTTTGGTTGAGTCTTCAACGCACTCAAGACCTGCCTCGGCGACCCCTTCGGCGCATCGTTTGGTGCACCAAATCTTGGTTTGGAGACCCTCTCGACGAATGACTCTAAGATTCATCGACGAAGCTAGGAGGTTCTTTCACGGTGAACTCTTATGTGACCCTTTCAGTGCACCGTGGCCCATTTCGGCGAACTGAAGTGGTTCTCGGCGACCGGTTCTTAATGTTCATGCTCGGTGACCTATTTAGGCGCGCCGAGGGGTTCACCCTATGCCAGAGAGTGTTTAGCGACGTGTTCAGTTTTCCTAGGCGGCCGGCGAACGTCGTGAATAGGCCAAAACTTAGGGGTTTTCAATTGTTTTCTAGGTTCCTTAATCCATAAGAGTAAAAGAACTAACATATGTGAATTATAAGCAAGAAAAATGAAAAAACAAACACATTCAAACCAAAAAATCTAGACATACATATTCATTTCAACACATGAAGCATGAATCATTGAAATTGCAAAGAAACTACGATCTAACTATTTATATTCAAGAATCTATACTTACCTGTTAGGATTCAAGCAACAACACATCAACAAATCACAAATGAGACTATCTTCTTCTCCAAGCCTTCCTTCCAAGCCCAAACCCAAAACAAAGCTCAAACTAGCTTGTCTCTCAAGCTTTCCATGAAAAACAATCTCCCATTGCCATGTGGCAAAATCTGCTCCTTCTATCATTAACTACTTACATCTTAACCATTCATTTCTAAATACTCACATCCAAACCCTTAATTTCTAACAAATCAATCCAAGCCATACCCTTCATCACATCACAAATATTACTATAATACCATTAGTTCAAACAATTAAAGTTAAACTACAATACATCACATAGGGGCCAAAAAAATCATAATAACGAGCATTAAATTGTCGAATCTAACCTGATTAAAAATCAATTCGGCAGATAGAGTCATATCAAGAAATTAAATAAGATTAAATACTCACGAGGTGGTTTGGGCTGTTACAGCCTACCCCCCTTAGAGAGGATTTCATCTCCGAAATCTACTTACCTTACGTTAAGAGTTGTGGATATCTTGCTCGCATCTCGTCTTGAAGTTCTCAAGTTGCTTCCGAAGTTCTGTGGTTGCTCCATAATACCTTGACCTTCAAAATGACCTTGTGTCCTCAACACTTGTTCCTTCCGGTCTAGAATTTCCACTGTATGCTCTTCATAGATGGCGTTCTCCTTGATAGCCACCGTCTGCCAGTCAGTCACTGAAGTGGGATCCGAATGGTACTTTCTCAGCATGGACATATGGAATACGTTGTATACTAGGTCCATTGAGGCTGGTAGCAACACTTTGTAAGCCACTTCCCCAATTCTCTCAAAGATTTTGAAAGGTCCAATGTTTCTTGGCGCTAGCTTGCTCCTCTTGCCGAATTCGATTACTCCCTTAGTAGGTGAGACCTTGAGGAACTCTAACTTCCATCTCTCACGTCTAAATACTTTTTCTATCGATGTTGAGTTGTAAGCAATCTGCCTCTTATGAGTTTGATCTTTTCAGTTGTTTCTGGCACGATTTTCGGTCCTAATGGAACATGTGAGTTGTCCTCATTCCAGCATAAAGGTGAACGGATGGGTCTTCCATAAAGCGCTTCAAATGGTGCCATTCCCAAGCATGCCTGATAGCTATTGTTGTAAGAGAATTCAACTAAGCAAGGTGATCTTCCCAGCATCCCTTGAAGTCCATGATACATGACCGTCAAAGGTCTTCAAGAACATGGTTCACTCTTTCTGTCTGACCGTCCGTTTGGGGGTGAAAGGCAGTACTGAAGTTTAGTTGCATCCCCAAGGCTTTGTGTAAGCTTCTTCAAAACCTTGAAGTGAACTGTGATCCCCTATCTAATACATTGGTGATAGGTACTCCACGCATGCGAATGATCTCCCTCACGTACAGTTTGACTAAGTTGTCAATGTGCATTGTGGTTTTTGCTGCTTGGAAATGTGCTTCGTCAAATAATCTACGATCACCCAAATCATATCGGTGCAGCTAAGATTCCTTAGTAATCCCGTGATGAAATCCATGGAGATAAGCACCCACTTCCACTCTTCAATGGGTAGAGGTTGTAGTGAACCCGCAGGTCTTTGATGTTCTGCCTTCACTTGCTGACAGGTCGCACACTTGGTCACAAACTCCGCTATTTCAATCTTCATACGATTCCACCAATAATTGTGTTAAAGATGGTGGTACATCTTGGTGATACCTGGATGAATGGAATATCTCAACGTGTGAGCTTCAGTTAGGATCTCCTTCTTTAACTCTTCATTTTGATGAACACAAAGTCATCCCCTGAATCTGATGCTCTCGTCTTTAGCGTTAGTCCAGTCTGTTCTTTCTTTATCCGCGGCTAAGTCTTGCAGCCACTTGTCGTCCTTTTGAAGGTCGATGATTGTGGCTTTGAGTGACAGTCTCAAAAGGATGTTGCATAGTCTCGCACCGTCATCTGTTCTAGGTACACTAATTCTAAGATCTGCAAGGGCTTCATATAGTTTACATTCTTGAACTAGTAGATGCGCCACAATGCTCATGGGTGTTCGGCTGAGTGCATTTTCCACGACATTCGCTTTGCCAGGATGATATTGAAGGGAGAAATTGTAGTCGTTTACGAGTTCCATCCATCTCCTTTGACGCTGTTTCAAGTCCTTCTGAGAGAACAGGTACTTGAGATTCTTGTGATCTGAGAATACCTCGAAAGTCTCGCTAACAAGGTGGTGTCTCCAAATCTTCAGTGCGAACACTATCACTGCCAGTTTCAGATCATGTGTTGGGTTGTTCGTCCTGTGCATATGCCACAACTTTACCATATTGCATTAAAACACACCCAAGCCCAGATAGAGATGCGTCGGTGTAGACAACGAAGTCGATGCCACTGATGGGGATGGTAAGAACCGATGCAGTGGTGAGTCTTTCCTTGAGTGTAGTGAATGCCGCTTGACAAGCACCGTCGCACTCAAATTTAACGTCCTTCCGCGTGAGTCTGGTTAGTCATGCTGCAATACTCGGGAAACCTTCAATGAATCTCCGGTACTATCCTGCTAACCCTAGAAAACTACAAATCTTTGTGAAGTTCTTCAATTGTTCCCAACTAGAGACTGCTTCCACTTTACTTCGATCTTGTGTGTTGCCTTCATTGGACACTACATGCCCTAGGAACTTCACTTCACCTTCCCAGAATTCGCACTTTGAAAACTGTGCGTACAATTGATGGTTCGTTAAGGTTTGCAAAACAATGCTGAGGTGTCCTTCATGCTTTTCTGCTGACATTGAATATATCAAGAGATCATCAACAAATACCATGCGGAACTTATCTAGATAGGGTGTGAAGACTCTCTGCATCATGTCCATGAATGCTACTGGGGCATTAGTCAGTCAAAATGGCATAACAACGAACTCGAAGTGTCCATAGCGTGTCCTGAATGTCGTCTTTGGAACATCCTCCTCCCTGATCCTAATTGATGATATCCGGATCTGAGGTCATTCTTTGAGAAATATGAAGCACTTTGTAACTAATCGAATAGATCGTCGATATGTGGAAACGGGTACTTATTCTTCACTGTGACATGATTTAGCTTCATGTAATCGATGCAAAGTCTGAGTGATCGATCCTTCTTCTTCACAAATAAGAAAGGCGCTCCCCAAGGTTACGTACTAGGCCGAATAATGTAATAACCCAACTCGTTTAGGGGAGTTTAGTGTAATTAGTAATAAGGTTTATGTGTAATTAGTTAGTAAATAGGGACTATTTTGAAAATTTTAGTAAAGCTAATTAGTTGACTTTTACCAATTGTGATTGGTGGGAGAAAAATAGATTATCTAGAATGCAACACACAATCATATTCTCAAAGTTAACCCAATGGTTGAGATTTCGCAGGAATAATTAAACTAAATAAAGGGTCAAGATTAAAAGACAAAAATGACTTAAACTTAGAAAAGGATGAGGAAGATGAAGGACTAATCTAATAGACAAGATCTTAATCTAATTAGGAGAGCTAAGATGAAATCCTAATATAAAAATGATAGAAATAAGCTAATGTTTAAGTTGTAGTAGGACTGTTGTTTTTCCCAATCAATGGTGTAGATTAACTAAGTAAAATCTAATTCTAGGATTATAGACAAATACTAAACAAAGTATAACTCTAAAAAACTATCTAAACACTGGTTTAGTCATCCAAACCAGAAAACTAAAAATCTGGGTTGATAGCTAATGCTAAAGAAGAAGAACAAGAAGAAACAGTTCAAACTTGAACTGGGTTGAGGAAGAGGAAGCATTTGTGCGTCAAGCAAGGTAAGTAACTTCAATTTAGTTTATATATTTGATTTGAATTAGGTGATTTTCCATATTCAAGGAATATGACATACCACATTGAATTCAATTGAAATAAAACACTGTTCTTCCTAAAAACTTGATCTTTCTAAAAATTGATCATTCCAACCAAGATAAGCTATAATTTTGATTGTTATTTTGATTAGAATAGTTTCCTAATTGAATTTAAATATGACTTTATGTTGACGAGAATTGCAAAATATGTGTTGGAATATAAAAATTCTATAAAATTGCTGTTTTAGGGCAAACCGGTGGCCTACCGACGTGCCGGCTAGCTTGTCGGTTCACCCAGATGTTGTCTATTAGACCTACCGGTTTGCCGGTAGCCTGCTGGAAGCCTGTGGGATCTCCCTAATTGATTTATGACCTTCTACCTGGCTTGCCGGATGGGCAGCCGGTGTGCCAGCTAGCCTGCCGGTGGCTACTCTGAGACTTTTGGAAAAACCACACCTTCTGTCTAGGCTGCCGGATGGCCAACCGGTGTGCCGGTCAGCTTAGATCCTGCACCTTGTTAAACTGGCCCTTGTCTATGCTGCCGCATGGCCAACCTGTGTGTCGATTAGCCTACTGATCTTCCAAGAGAACTTGATTCAAATTGGTTCGAACCTGCCCAGGCAACCGGCAGATCAGCTGGCATGCTGGCCAGCCTGCCAGTCTGCCTAGGTTGGGTTGTTTGTTATGAACTTTGTGTTACATTTATTGTTTGATTAATTATGATTAATTGTATGTTAATTATAATTATTTCATGACATAAATTTAAGTTTATTTGATTTGTTTTATAATTAATTATGATTAATCATATATCTTGCATAAATTGAATTGATTGGATATTATGATGACCTAAATCATGTTCTAAAGCTTCATATTTCATACTTAGACTCATTGCACATCTGTCCACAAGTTGTATGATTAGTTAGTGTGCACAAACACCTCACATTGCACATCGGTTGAGGGACTTGCTACACCAATATACCCCAGTTTCAATCATCTCGATAGCGTATTATTATACGTAACGGATGCCGAGTGAGATTTGTTGGCATTCGCCTTATGTAATGCTCACTGAGGTTAGTCCTATTTATGGACACCTTGGATTTTTCATTGCCTTGACCGCAAATAAGTAGGGGAATTGTGCCCTCTTGGTCCAAACGCCTCACAACTATAATGCACACATGGAATATCTTATTAAGAGTGGCCCTGTATGGGGGAAAAGTTCGAGAGACATCTTGCTCAGTAATTGACTGGTCTAGTATGGGACTTACATAATTCGAATTCTAAACAACATGCATAATTGCACATCATGATATTTTGCATGGATAATAATCTGAACATACATATTTACCATGATTAATTACTGTTTTTATGTTATATCTTTGTATATTGGTATGGACCCTAGTTCATGTTGAGGATGTAACATAATTGATTTTACTTACTGGACTAAGTGTAGTTGACGTCTTGTGACAATATTTCAGGTAATTTAGATAAGGATTTTCATGATGATGGAGAATAAGATGAATACCCTTTTAATAAACTTGTTGGAACTAATCAAAGCGGGGAGTGATTTTTACGTGAAGTTTTGCTACCGGATTTACTGTTTATTTCTTATATTAGATACTATGTATAGGGTTAGGTATTTGGGTTTTACTTTAAATATGATGTAATTATTCTCTTTTCCGCTGCGAATTTGATTTAAGTGTTTTGGGTGTAATAGATAGGTTACATTTTACTTATTTTTTAGTATATTAGATTCTTTTGGAAGTTTATTAAATTTTTGTAATTTTGGCTCGATATTGATTGCCACTCCCGATTTCGATTAGGGTGTGAGTCGCGGTTCGAACATAAGGGTTCTTACGAGAATTTTCTTAAGTTTGGAACTTGACAAATAAATTGCAGTGCAAGAAGTTCGTCCAACTGCTTTCCTTGTTCAGTTAACTTAATTGGCGACATCCGATATGCCGGTAATGCGATTGGCTGAACTTCTATGACTAACTATACAAAATTCCACTTCTCGCTTAGGTGGCAATCCCGGAATGTATTGAAATACCTTCCCGAATTGACACACAACAAGGATACCTTCCCACTCCTCCTCTTCATTAGACTCCTGGTCTAAACAAGTAGATAGGTTGGGCATCCCTAAACTTGAGCCCATGACCTCTATTAAGTCACCCTCCAGTGTTTGAAAAGAGATAGTACGGTTATGGCAGTCTATCTCCACGTGGTGTGCGGTTAGCCAGTCCATTCCCAAAATAATATCAAACTCTTGCATATTAACACGATCAAGTCTATAGGTAGAGTAAACTCATCTATCACAATCAAACAAGACTTACACACCCTATCTAATTGTGTTGTGCCTCCTACTTGGTTTTCTACTATAAGACTTTCATCTAGGTTCTTCATGTGTAATCCAAGACTGTGAACCATTGACTTTGAGATAAAAGAATGTGAAGCTCCAGTGTCAAATAATACATGTGCTGAAATATGGGAGAGTTGAATGATACCTCCCATAATCTCGTTCTGTTGAGGCTCTATGGCAAAGACCTTGGTTGTCTGAGGTTGAAGTCGGAGTTGAGGCGGTCCGCTCCTGGTTCTCTTGAAAGGCGGTACTTGTTGGATAGGGACTGGATTCTGGACATAGTGTGCCCTGGGCACCAGTTGCTACTATTACTGTGGTTGAGAAGGCTAACCCTTGAAGAAGCTCTGATTTGGATTGCACGAAAATCCCTGAAACTATGACCTCGCCTCCCACAATTGAAACATTGCATAGGCATATTCCCAAAAACTTGAGGATTGGAAGGTTCTTGCATTCTCTACCGCTTCTGTGCCTCAAATGAATTACTCTTAGAACTGCTTGGTCTTGGACTTCTCTCTGCGTTCCTTAAATCCACATTCTTCCTGAATTCCACTATATCCCTTTCAAATTTTTGGGCACAGTCCACAACCTGATGGTGTTTATTGAAGTACCTCACCACCAATCTACTACGGATGCTGGGTCTCATTATGCACTCAAATCAAAAGCCTTCTTTTCTTCGTCATTTATGGCATACTGGGCAAACTGCGACAACTCCGTAAACTTGGCGGTGTACTCCATTACCGTCATAGTTCCCTGTTCTAACTTCATGAATTCCGTCTCTTTTTGTCTCTGCAAAGTCTTAGGGAAATGCTCCTTGTAGAACACTTCTTTAAATTTCTTCCACGTGTTGACAGCTGCAACACTGAGCGAAGCCTTCCACCATCAGCGTGCTTCCCCTTCTAGCATAAAAGCCGCATACTGAACCATGTCTGCATCATCCACTTTCATTGCTTCAAATATATGCTCAATAGAATCGATCCAATGCTGTGCCTCTAAAGGGTCCACAGCTCCCCTAAGTGGTGTGGGTCCTAGCTTCTTGAAACTCTCTAGGCTCGAAGTACCCCTATGATTCGCAGCATGAAGTTGGACTTGCTGTCTTTGCATCATGTTGGTCATATCTCCTAGGGCCTGATACACACTGGCCAGATTTGGATCTTCTACTCGATTCCCTGCCAAGGGAGGATCATTGGGACGACGACCTTCTATCATAATTCTCCACTAACAGAGGTTCACGTGCATGCCGACCTCTTCATCTAGCCATATGTGAAGTGAAATGTATGTATCTGCAAAAGAATTCACGCATCCGAATCTCTTGTAAGTAAGAAGTTCAGATAGTTTTTTTTTAACAATCATCACACATAAACTTTTTGAAACAACGACAATCCAAAAAACTTTAAAATTCAATATCTGATTTAAAACAAAGAACTAAAGCTTTGATACCAACTTTTTCACGACCTGAACTCAATAGATCACTCGGGGCCCAACGGAGTCAAGATAATGACCTTCACTTCCTCGGAAGGAGAGTGGTATTCGATTCAAGGCAATAGCAAAATTTGAAGGCATTCACATTCAAGGAAAATAAGAAATATTTACATATTTAGATCAAGGTAGCAACGGAAAATGAAAATAAGAGTTCTAGGTTTAAAATCAGAAAATATGACTAAGAAGAAACAACCAGAGTATCTTCCAAACAAGACCTCACTAATAGAGTGTTAAAACAGTATCAAAATTATTACAAAATGTTTAACTCCATTAAAATCTTGTCACTAGGAGGTGTAGAAGTCATCTTCCTCTTCGTAACCATCAACTTCTTCATCTTGTACTTCAGTTGCTACAATGTCTAAATTCCCCAAAATTGTTTGCTTAAAAGCATGAGCTAACTAGCCAGTAAGAATTTTATTCAGGAATATATAAGATATACCCTAGATTCTAAACAACCACAATAATTCAAACACAATCAACAAACAGGAATGTAATAATGCAGTGCATGGGGCAAATTGATTATTAAAATGAAATGACATGCATCTAAACTATATTCATCACCAATGTGACTTATCAAACAATCTACAAGCTGTGCACATGCAAACTCTGATAGAATGTCAACGTGAACTGCTTCCTCCTGATCCAACCTCAATTCGGGGTATCCCAGCAACCTGAATTCACCCCAGGGTGTTCCTGCAACCTGAAATCTTCCCCTCGCATAACGTTCCATGGAATAGTAGCCTATGCGTACAACGTAGTTCTAAGGGCTTTCAACCTAGGAGGCACAATTCCCCCTCTTATTTTGATCAATGGTCCTTTCACCGAGACTTGCAGCCACCTGCGGTATCCCTCAAGAATTCATGAACACTTGACTAGACTACATAGGCCCATCTCTGATCTTTGGGTTTGATGCCCCTTGGTCAATGAAGAGTATTTTGCGTTAGCTACTCCCTCAACTCGATCCCGCCGGTCTCCTCACTAGATGTAGAGTCAAATCACACTCATTTCCACCCACGAGACACAGCCATGAGGTCTCGGGTTACAGGGTCATACTCTTCGACCACCGAGGTCAAAAGTCCATGCAGTGTAGTGAAAATAAAAATCTAAGTACGTTATCCATTTTCCTTCGTGTATTTCACATGAAATTCCTTCATTTAAGTTGTGGTACATCATTTCCACTATCATTCTTACATGTGATTACACATCGTGATTTCCATCCACACGTTTGACAATAGGTGTTTGTTTATAAACATTCATGTACAAATGTAAAGAATGTATTCTGGCGGGGTCGTCGGCGTAGTGTTCGACGCACTCAAGACCTAACTCGGTGCACTCTTCGGCGCACCAAAGCTTGGTTCGACGACCCTCTCGGCGAACCTCTCTGAGATTCAGTGACAAAACCAAGGGGTCCTTTCTCGGTGAACTCCTCGGCGACGCTTTTGGTGCCCTGAGGCCCATTTCGGCGAACAGAAGTGGTTCTCAGCGACCTATTTAGGCGCGTCGAGAGATTCACCCTGCACCCAGAAAGTGTTTGGCAACGTGTTCGGCGCGCCTAGGAGGCCGCCGAACTTCGTGAACAGGCCAAAACTTAGGGGTTTTCACTTATTTTCTAGGTTTCTCAATTCATTAGAGTAAAAGAACCAACACATGTGAATTGTAAGCAAGAAAAAGGCAAAAGAAAACACATTCAAACCATACAATCTAGATATACATATTCATTTCAACATATCAAGCATGAATCATTGAAAATGCAAAGAAAGTAGGAGCAAACTATTTATATTTCAGAATCTATACTTACCTGTTAGGATTCAACCAACAACAGATCAACAAATAACAAATGAGACTATCTTCTTCTCTAAGCCTTCCTTCCAAGACAAAACCCAAAACAAAGCTCAAACTAGCATGTCTCTCAAGCTTTCCAAGAAAAACTCTCCCATTGCCATGTGGCAAAATCTGAGCCTTCTATCATTAACTACTTAAATCTCAACCATTCATTTCTAACTACTCACATCAAAACCCTTAATTTCTAATAAATCAATCCAAGCCATACACCTCATCACAACATAAATATTACTATGATGCCATTAGTTCAAACAATGAAGGTTAAACTACTATACAACACACAGGGACCATAAAAATCATAATAACGAGCATCACATGGTCGGATCTAATCCGATTAAAAATCAATTCGGAAGATAGAGTCACATCACGAAATATAATAAGATTAAATTCTTACTAGGTGGTTTGGGCCGTTACACATTGAGTCTCCCTCTAGTACTGAACATGAACTCTAGGTCGCTCTCAACCAGTACGCTGAAAAGCACATCACCAAAAAGAGACCCACATTGGATACTCACGTAGAATCCTATGGTGTCCCCACCATCCTTAGAGCAATAGGTTCAAAACCCCTCAGGAACTGGGGCAGAGAGGATTTTGAGAACCTTATCAGGATCATGTACGGGTATAATACCTTTACCAGCCTCGAGAGCTCTTTCATTACCTTTGCCTTTTCCGGCGAGCCCCATGTCCTTGACTGTAATAACCTGAATAATCCCTAAATATATTAACTTAATATCTTAGGGTAAAATGGTAATTGAATGAGATTGATAATTTAATTTCATTTAATAATTAAGATTAGAACACTTAAAATCCTTAATCACATAAAATACACTAGAAATTCCCTAGGTCATTAAACCAGATCAAATCAGCCAGATTAACTTAGGAAGCAATGAGTCAGATAACCTAATTAAGCAGTTAAATTGGAAATAAAATAATGTAGCAGCTTTAACCTTTCGTTTATGCATGTTTATACTTTATATCATGCAATGCTTCTTCTCTTTGTTTGGATCGCTGATCGGGCAGATCCGACCATGCGATCGTGCATGTTGTGTTTGTTTGGCCTTGGTGCTACACACCGTAGCATGGACCCTTTTATGTTTGATTTTGTGTTTGACCATCTAGATCAAGTTTTGATGTGTGATTAGGATATATTCAGATTAAGTGTTGGTTTGTGTGGTGGTGATCTAGTGCGTTTGTTTGGGTGGCTAGGATTGAAGGAGAGTGGGAGTGGGTAGTGGGTATTATCAACTCCCACCCACCATTCAGTCAAGGGTTGAGGTTTGAGTGGGTGTGGTGGAAGGTTGAGATAGGGGCACTTGGCTAGGGTTCTTGTTGAGAGGGAGAAAGAGAATCTCATGCTTTTCTCTTCCCATTTGTTTTTGTTTTGTTTGGTTTGCTTGAGAGCTTGGAGGAGGGTTTGAAGGAAAAGGAGAGAGGGCTTTGCATGCAAGAGTTTTGTTCTTGGATTTCTTGTGGAATTAAGTAGATACCTTCACTTTTATTCTTGATTAAAGTAGACTCATGTTCATCTCTCTCTATTTTCTAGTTCATACATGATTTTAAATGTTTATGGATTGGTTTGAATATCTTGAGGTAGAATGTTGGTTTAGTAGAATGTTTCTATGGTGATTATTGTTGGATCCTGGGTGACAAATGTATGGCTATTGTTCCCCTTTAGTTGTATTTCTATTCGGGGAGAAAACCTCCCTGTTTTAGCCTGTTTGCTACGTTTGATGTGCCGAACACTTTTTGAGCCATCGGCAAACTGTTCGGCTCATCGAAAAGGTCACCGAGTATGAACACGCCTCTGAAATGATCGTCGAGCTCGAACACCTCGTCGAATTCCAGATCGGTGCGCCGAAATTGGCTTCGATGCGCCTAAGAGGGCGCTGAGAATGAGTCCCCTAGTTTTGTCGTAGAGTGACAGTTCGGTTCACCGAACTGGTCCCCGAGCAAGTTTCGGTGCGCCAAAGACCTCGCCGAACCTAATATTTAGTTTTATACTCTGATGTTTACTGGTTTATACACACTAGTATGGTTTGTGATTGGAATTGATAAAATATACACTCTAGCATGATTGAGAATGTAGTTCTCACTCTATGTTTTGGTCAACTGATATATTGTATGGAAATACATGAAAACGTGTGGATATGCTCTGTGGTTAAACATAATGTGCCTTGCACATAACTTAGGATCGACCTAGTCAAGTATGATGTTATATTGTCTTTAAACATGAACGTTATTATACGTGCCTCCTCATGGACCATTCCATGTGTCGATGAATATGAAGGTTGGATTGGGATGAATAATGTACATATTAGTGATAATACATCTAATGCATCCAACGTGAATACTAAGATTATGTTATGTGATTTCCTCTTTGTGGTCCAATTATCTGTGTTACTGAGAATGTGATTCATGTTACTCATGAGATTGATGATCTACACGCTTGTCGCTTCTTATTACGCCTTGTGCACCCACTCACATGCACTGCATTGGCTCTTGACCATAGATTTGGTCTGTGAGTAATACCCTATTTCCTGAGTCCTTATTTCTAGAGCTCCAGATGATTACGTAAGAATATTATGATATGGAAATTATAATAAGTGAGGATACTTTGATTTACGTGGATTGAGGGACTGATGATCCCAATAGACCAATTGTTTGTTTTCTCCCACGGTGCAGGTTACGTCCTAGGTGATGGTCCCAAGAGACATGAGGAAAGATGATAGGTGAAGGCTCTTCATATTGATAAGACCCAATATCTGAATCGGATTATATGTGTATAAGTTCAAAATGAACTAAGGGTGACGGATTTACAACCCTAGTAGCCCAGAACAGCTATTTGAGATAGATACGGAAAAGAATAACCAACTTGATATATCCTGAGTAGAAGTTTGACGCGGAGGGTTTTGTGGACAGATTGGTGTTACCCTTGGGCTAGATGGGTTGTGTGGACAGATTGGTCTTACCCAGTTCTCAGAAAGAAATAGGACGCTGGACTTGAATTCCTTAGGGTTCAGAATCCCTTAAACCCATGTTGTACACATGGAAGCAGTGGTAGTCTTAGGCCTATGTTGGAGGCCGTTCACCAAGTTTGGTGCTTAAGGATATTCACTGGGTCTGACGCGAGCACTATACTACACTATATGGATCAAGTCATTCATTATTGCATTTCATGTGATTGAAAAGGGCCATCTTGATTGGTCTTGTGATTATCTGTTCATTTGATATCATATAATGAACCTACCTTGCATATGACATGTCATGGCATGCATGATCATACGAGCTTGTTATTGTTTCTTTTGTTTTGAATATTATTGTTTGCTGGGCCGTGTAACTCAGGCCTTTTGCCACAAACATTTCTGGTTATGTAGATACACCTGAGGAGGATCCTGATAGAGCATACGACGTGGATGCTTGTGCCAAGGCGCATGAAGATCGCGATTACTGTTGTTTTGAGGAGAGTTGGTATAAACTATCAGTTTATAATTATTAATGTAATAGTGGTAGTTTATATCCCAAACACTTGCTTATATTTGGGATTTACTTTATTTTGGTTGGCATCATAGATGATGTAAGTTTAAGCATGGTTAGATGCAGATGTGGTATGATCAGGTTTTGATTAGAGATTTATTTCCGCTGCGTATATTGATATATGGTGATGTTATATCATGCTCTGAATTGGATTTATGGACGTACCACCCTCTTGGTTTGTTAATGATTATCGTATATGATTGATTGAGGGTGAGAGTTGCGGCTTGGAATTCAAGGTCTAAGCTCGTGTGAGTCACGTGCTTTACCTTGGAATTTGGGTCGTGACAAAGCAGAATTATTTTGATTGGAAAGCTGACTCTGATACCAAAGTGGTATCAGAGCAGGATTATTTTGAGGATCTAAAGAGATGACTCGAGAAAGATGACTCTGATACCAAAGTGGTATCAGAGCCAAAGATTGTTTGAGGATAAGGTTTTTTGGGAAAAGGTAAATGATTCTGAAGAGATGACTTTGATACCAAAGTGGTATCTGTGTGTTAGATTGTTTGAAGAGATGATTCTGAAAAGAATAGAGTAATAGGATTGTTTGAGGATAGACGGAAGGATGGAGTGATAAAAAGAGACTTATTGGTCTTAGAGAGTTTTGTATGATGATTGTTTTATGCATCCGAGTTGTTGTGTGTGCTTTGTGATGCATGTTTTGAGGATTTGTTGATTGATAATATGAAATAGGATGATATTGGTTAGTATTTTGAAATACCTACAAAGGGTGTGTCTTGGATATGTATGGCCATGATATATATTAGAAGTATCATGTAATATGAGAATTGTTTTCCTTGATATTATGATAGATGTGTGTCGTATCTGATTTGTTTGTATAATCAGAAATGTAATTTCCTTATGTGGAATGTTTGTATTATTGAGTACGAGTGTGTACCATAGACCTAGTGTATGTATTGTGGATTAGTGTCTTGTGGGCGGGCTCGAGAGAGGGCTAGCAGGCTGCGGATACCTATGAACTACACATAAAGACATACTAGTATAATATGCACTAGTTCAATGTTAATATGGATCTAATATTATGGTGTTGGTAAAAGTACTCAATTATAGAGTATTATCAGAGCCAAGGTTCCTTTAGAATCTTGCCAAGTATGTTGACTATTTTGTATTATGTACTCTGTGTAGCAGCCATATGCTTTAAGTTGTGCAATCAAAGTTGCACAAGAATGAGATGTTGAGTGTATGTCGATTTCCAGGACGAAATCCTTTTAAAGGAGGGTAGATTGTAATAACCTGGAAAATTTAATATTCAAATGAAGGGTATTTTGGTAATATTTTTTTATCATGGTAAAATAATAGTTAAGTTCTATGGAAACTTATTGTGGTTTAAGTTGGGTTCAAATCGAATCTGATAAGGTTTGATTCGGTTCAATTTGGTTTGGGAACACCAGATTGGGATGCGCCTACATGTGCTTTAGTTTATCCATTAGATACTTATAAACCTAATAAGAGAGAAATGTTTCATTTTCTCATTCTCAGACAAAGTGTTGGAGGAGGAGAAGAAGAAGAAAGAAGAAGAAGAGAAGAAGAAGGAAAGAAGGAGATTTGAAGCGGTTTTAGCCAAAGAGTAATTGCAGAAGTATTCTGCAATCAGTTTCTGCTAACCAACTAAGAATCACTAAGATTCTTGTATGTCCTTGGTTGGTTTTGGGGTTAAGCTCATGTTTTGGGTAAACTCCTAGCTCTAGGAAGAAAAACCTTGTTTAGATGTACATTTAGGTTGGATTTGATCATACTTTATTTTAGAATTTCATTATGTGTTCTAGGGTTTGATGGTTTTTAGAAATCAAGACATATGTTTGAACAATGATGTTTAAATTAATGATTTGGATTGCAAATACATGTGCTTTGTGATGGATGGTGTTATGGTGTTTCATTTATGTATTAAAATTGCATAGATGCATGTATGGTTTGAAATTTGATAGCAGAAATTGCTGTTCAGGTTTCTGAAGTTCTGATGATCGGAACTGGGAGTGCGATCGATCGGTGGGTGATCGATCGGAACATAATACCGATCGATCGACTGTTATTTTGAAAACAATGTTTTGATTCAGACTTCGAATCAAAACGAAAGTGGAATGTGATCATGTGAAATTGTATGTCGGTGTAAGGGGCGCATGTTGTGATAGTAAAAAAAAAATGACTATTTTACCCCTATGTGTATTTATACATGAAATTTCGTGAATGTATGTTAAATTCCTTACATATGTTCAAGCATGGATAATATGAGTATGTTGGATTGAATGCACGACTACTTTACATATAAATGATGTTGTTGCATTCATGTAGTTGATTGTGGTAATCATGCATTAATGGGCATGATTGTGAGAGTCCTTATGAGGACCAAGACCACCCTGGAACCTCAATGTCTTTATATTGACGAGAGGTGCGATGAATGAGAATGAAAAGGGAATGAAAAGCAATTCCCTAAACTTAGAGAATATATATCTCTACGGTATTCCACTAAAGGGATTATATGTGTATAAGTTCAAAATGAACTAAGGGTGAGGGATTTGCAACCCTAGTAGCCCAGAACAGCTATATGAGATAGATATGGAAAAGAATAACCAACTTGATATATCCTGAGTAGAAGTTTGCTGCGGAGGGTTTTGTGGACAAATTGGTGTTACCCTTAGGCTAGATGGGTTGTGTGGAGAGATTGGTCTTACTCAGTTCTCAGACAGAAATAGGACGCTGGACTTGAATTCCTGATGGTTCAGAATCCCTTAAAGCCATGTTGTACACATGGAAGCAGTGGTAGTCTTAGGCCTATGTTGGAGGCCGTTCACCAAGTTTGGTGCTTAAGGATATTCACTGGGTCTGACGCGAGCACTATACTAC
>JAUPMG010288738.1:0-14473 GCA_031762675.1 Pachysandra terminalis | reverse complement strand
CGCCCCCCCCCCCCCCCCCCCCCCCCCCCCCAATTGGTTTGGATATATATGCAGGTTACATGTGTCATATGATCTATGATTTCTTGGATCCCAAGGCAATCTATCATAGAGCAAGTTCACTTAATCAAGTGACTCACCATAATTTTCTTCTGGAATTGACTTTTGCGCGTTGATTACGCGTAGACTTTGGATATGCACTATTGCGTGAGGATATTTTCAACCTTCTCTTTGGGCATACGTCCGATTGACACATATCATGGTTAAGAGAAGATATTTTAGATGTATTTTCCTATAAATAATAGAGCATGCCCTCGAATCAAAACATTGGCGGAACAGTGAGAAGATTTAATCGTATTCACATATAACTCGCATATACGTGAAAGACTCAAACAATGATAACTTATCAAATCTTCTGAGAGACCTATAAGAGAGACTTCGAGTCTCTCGAATTCTGAGGTTCCATGCTCTGTGCTGTGTATTCTTGTTGGCATACATGACAACTCGATATTCACTCTCTTTGTTCTTCTCTTTGTCTTATCCACTAGTTGCAATTGAGAAGAAATACTCTTGATAGAACAGTTGTGCGACAGTTTAGGCTATCTTGAGAGACTTTCTGGACTATATCTCTGTTTATGTATTTGTATTGGTGAATTCTTGTTTTATCAACACCTATTTGTTACAAATTCTGCTTCATCAATACCCATAGGTAGTTAGCTTAACTCGAATTATGCAGTCGTCGGGTCGGATTAAGTAGACGGGTTCTTATATGAACCGTGAATCCGATTTTTTTGACGTGACGAAATCCAATCCGAATCCGTTTATTTCCACTCCTGATCCCCGACCCGGTTCCATTCGCATGGAAGCCCTAAGAATCTATTCTCCTTCCAACGAAAGGTGGAGTTTCTTTTGTTGCTTTCTAAACTAATCTTTACGTCAAAGCTCTCTCATCTTTTCTGGGAAAATCTCGATCAATGTAAGTGCAAATTTTTTTTTTCTTCTTTCGATCTCACTCGCATGTTCTTGCTTTTCTTGTTTTTGATTTTCATGTATTATTCTTCTCTGTACGTAGTAGGATCATTAATGGCGGATGAAATGAGCGTCCACGGCGTAACATCGGATGATCAGACGAAGCGTGATGGTGATCTTGATCTTGGTAAAGATAACAAGATTTCGGAGCTGAGCCAGGATATTGAAGTTCTGGAACAAGAGAAGATTGAATTGATTCGCGAAAATGAAGGAAGTAGCGAGAAAATCAAGGTTTTGATGGAAGAGATTGAAGGTTTGAAGAGAGATCAAGCTGAGATAGCGAAGAAATTCGATGAAATGAAGAGTGAGATCGATCGATCTGAAGAGGATAAGAAGGCTTTGCAGTTTGTCTCGGCAAGAGCGGTTGAGCTCGAGACGGAGGTGTCTCGCTTGCAACACGATCTGGTTACGTCGATGTCGGAGAGTGACGACGCATCGGTTGAGCTCCGGGAGACGAAAGAGAGATTTGAGTCGAGAGTGAAGGATCTGGAGAAGGAGAAGGTTTGTTTACTGGAACGGATTGATAAAGAGGTGGAGGAGATGAAGAAATTCAAGGCGGAGAACGACATCCATGTCCGTAATTTGGAGGAAAAACTATCGGTTTCGCAGACGGAGAAAAAAGAAATAGAAACCATAAAAGCTTCGGTGGAAGAGGCTCTGAAGCAATCTGAGGCGAAATCTACAGTGATGGAAGGGAAGGTGAAGCAATTGCAGAACGAATTGGAGGAAGTAGGGAAGGTGATTTGGGAATTGAAGGAGAAGAAGAGCGTGGAAATGGTCAATGGCGATTTTGTTACAGCGAAGCGATCATACATTGAAGATGGAGAGAAGGGGTTTAAGGGTGTGAAGCTGCAATGGCCAGCTACAGTGGCGTCTACAGGAACTGTTGCTGTAGCAGCAGCTGCTGTGTTCTATCTAAGCTATGTAAGGCGAAGGTAGGGAGACAGAGACAGAGGGAGCAACCGAACTGGTTAGGGTTTTGTCACTTGGCCATGTTTCAGTTTTGTTGTTTGCTTTGATTTTATTTGGGTTTTATTGTTTTTTTGAGGTTTGAGACTCTAGATAGGTATAAGCATGTAGTTTTTTAACCCTGAACAATGTGGGATCATCTTTCCAGTTCTGTCGTTTGGAAATTTGAGAATTGAGTTGGAGAGTGATATAGTATAAATTCCAATGAAGTATCAAATCCATGTATAAACACGTTTGTTGTTGTTTTGGTGTAATTTGCACAATCACTGTGGATTCTCATTTTTTCTTGATTCTTGAATTTGTTTTTTAAGAGAGAATTTTGTGTGGTTGTCACTTTATGTTTACAATTGTAGGAAATGGGGATACCCACCAACCTTAAATTAGTCATCCTTGAAAAGGATCTATGATGAGATGTGAAAATCAAATAATTCTGGAGTTTGTTTGGATTTGGTTTGTGGATCTCCAAATCTGCAGATTTGAAATCCCTTGGTTTAAAACAAACTGTCTCTCCACGAGTTGGAATCGGGCTCCGGAGAGGAAATAAAATCCCTTTGGATTTCTGAAATAACACCTTATAAAATGTCATTTGAAATCGCATGATTTTGAGGTTAAAATGCTCTTTTTAGAAAATCCAAATCTGGGTTATTGAAGCCCCACCCAAGCAATGGATTTGGATTTGGGGGTTCAAACTCAACTCTGCCCAACTTCGAATACGTGAAACAGAACATACTAGTTTTTTGAGGAAAGTTGCACTTTCTTTTCCTGTTTTGTGTTGTATGTTGGATTAGTTTCTTTTGGTATTTTTGGATATTGAGTGCAAGCCAATTAACAAGTCATTTTGTTTGCAAGAAAATCTATTTAGGAAAGGGTGTAAAGCACTGACCATACAGCATCCTAATTGTTGTGTAAGCCTAGTGGTCTGTCTAATCTGTGCATGTTCTTCATTCAGGACTGGAGAGTAGAGGAGAAGAACCTCTTGATTTGTCAAATACTCAAGAAGCTTTGAATATGTCTTGTTTTTCTCTCCCTTCGATCATGGAGCATTTCTTAATTCTTATGACTGGTGTTCCTATGTTCTTACCATGCTATTTTAGAAGCACGTTAAGAGACCATTAACTGGCTGGTTTGAATTGTGTTACTGAATCCTTCTTTTTAGGCTCTGACCTGTCTTAGAATGTGTTCTTCACTTATTCAGATGTCCTCCTTACTATCTTTATGATATCGTATTCTGAATGCTTTGGTATTAGGACTGACCATTTGAACATTGTCTACTGAATTAAAATCTCTGTTTGGAACCCGTGAATGATGAAGCCAATCAATTTCCAGATTTAATGAATAAGGACTACTTTGTATGCGTGCACGGGTGTTTCTGGGACCCTTTGTCTTATTTAGGTGTTGTTGGGCTCCCATTTTCAGAACTCATTCTACTTTGAGTTTTGACAAAAAATTGAGCGTTTGGTTAGCCAAGATAGAATGAGTTTTCTCAAAATGAGAATGAGAAAATACACATGAACCCCGAATCACCTCCGACCCCGTTTCTGAAATTTAAGAATGAGTTTTGCATTTTTGCAGTGGCAAACTTGTAAATAGAATTCTTGATGACAAACTTGTAAATTTTGCCTTTCCTTTAGATCAACCCAACTTTTCCCTCAGAAAGAGAGACAAAGCAGCTTGGGGTTTCTCTCAACGTTTGTGGGAGACGACCATCATCGATGTTACAGAATTTTTGATGCTTTTATGATTTTGTTCTGGTGTAAATGGGAATGAAATCGAAGGTTGAGGGGAAATCGAAGCTAATGGAGGAAGTGTGCTTTTGGATTTGGATACATGTGCTGGAAATGAGAAAGCAATGGAGGAGTGGATTGGTGACGGTGGAAGCTCCGGTAACGGCGTTGGCCTTGCTGGAAAGGGGTCTAGAGAGCTTCTGGTTAATGGGTTTCTTTTGTTTTGATCTGGGAATGATCGGATTTATCTCACTCAGCTTGAAAAATCCAAGCTTTTTCATGGACTGTGTGTTTATCTCTGTTTTCTACTTTTCTTGATCTGTTTTCGTTTTAGAATTGATAGAGTACTTGTCTAAATTACTGAAAGATTTCAAGGGAGACAGAGGAATTCATTTCTGAGCACCACAACATTCTAATTTATTTGTTTATTTATTCTTCTGATGTGGGTTTGTTTTGTTGAGAGGATTTTGTTCTGATAAAACTTGGATTTATTGATTTTTTTTTCTTCCCCTGTTCTTACTGGTCTTGGTATTTCTGGCTCAACAAGATGGGTTCTTCATTACAATCTATTGATGAATTTGTTGAAGAGATCATGAGAATACATAGATCTGTACCCACTAGACCTGGAATTGATGAGTTTGAAGCTGCAAAGTCTTCAATCCAGAATGTAGAAAAGGAAGACCAATTAAGATTAGATTCAATCTCAAGGCAGAGAAAGAGTCCCAAAGTCCCTGAATAGCTTTTCTCTGTGTTGCAAGAGATGCAGAAGAACTTGGTGTATTTCCAGAGTAAAGAACAGAAAACAGAAGCTCTGAACTTGCTTGATCTCGAAAACGTCCATGTCCTATTCGACGAATTTGTCCAAAGAGCATCCAAATGCCTTTTTTCTTCGCCCAATTCCAATCACTGTGAAAAACTTATGCATGAGCATGGGATTTTATAAAAATAATTGTAGTTAAAAAGGGGGAAAAAAAAGTGAATTTTTTTTAATTTTTTTTTTCCAAACTCATTTTAGTACATGCTAACCAAACATTCATATTAGGTTGAAGCTCATTTTATAACATGCTATCCAAACACAATCAAGACCCCTTCAAAATGAGTTCCTAGAATGAGTTCTAGTAACTGGTTCCTGGAATGAGTTCCTGATCCAAAATGAGAGCCAAACGAGGCCTTACTGATTGACCAGAATTCATTATTGATGAGTGGGTTGGATGAGGAATTTTGAGAAAGATTAATTTGTAGGTCCTTAATAATCTCTTTCTACTATATGTCATAATTTAAGCTTCTTTGAGTACAGTAGAGATCCAATCTGTACCTTCCCCATATCCCATGAGCTGTTCTTGTAGATGCTTCATCCCATGGCGTTTTACAACTCTTCTAATCTGTTTATGATACACTTATCAAAATAAATTAATTAAATCTTTCCATTTTATAACTTTTGGCTAAGATCAGCCTCTTATCTGTTGTTAAAACAGTCTTGTCTCTATTAATGTATCTGAACAGGTCTTACCTGCAAGACTTAGCAGGAGCAAAGCTGAGGTTCCACCCAGTGAAGGCCCCTCTCACTTGCACCCTTCCTGACAATAATTTGGCTGTGATTTCTCGTTAAAAGTGGCTGTTATGCGATAATTGCACTATTGTTGGCATTTGTCATCAAGTTTGTAATTGGATCCAGGTGGGGTGAGCCGTCCGTTACCGGCTAGCTGCCTTAGTGATTAACCTTCCTGCTTTGATAGGGCGTGGAATTGCTGTAACTGCTGCTTCTTCTTGCTTTACTGAAATTACACATCCAGGTATCTATGCTTTCTTTGTATATTTCTTCAAAAACAGAAGTTCTACAACAACAGTTTTGAATAGAATCTTGCTTTTCTTGTGGAGTAAACTACCGTTACAAAGAAGCAAAGGATGCAAATTTAGAACAATTTCATATAGAAAAAGGAATAAATAGATATAATTCGAGTTAAAAAAAAAAAAAAAAAGAGCATTTTTGCTTCCTGCCTTGAATTGTAAGGATCCGTTTAACAACCCCTGCAAAAATTCCATTTGGGACCACAAAACCGTTTGAAGAAAAGAACCAAAACCCAAAACCTTTCTACAAGACTTCATACCTCAGTTCTTTCATATGTGTTTCCTTCTTCCAGCTTTCTTTCTTAAAATGAGCTTTTGGGATCTTTAGTCTATCAATCCAGTCTCCTGTAATCATCTTCTGGCCATTTAGCTCCGGCAATGGCTACCGGACAGTTAAAGCCGGTGGCGTATGGGCTTTTGTTACTCAATTTCTGTATGTACCTTATTGTGGCGGCAATCGGAGGATGGGCTATCAACCAGCAATCGATCATGGTTTTATCATCGGTAAATAATTTTAACTCTTCATCTCACATGATCATGTATAAAGTTTCTCCATCACTACATATATTTTTGGAAAATTTCTTTGAAATAGTTTTTTACGGTCAAAATAATAATTTAAATAAAAACTTTAAATTATTTTGTTGAAATCATCAAAATTTCGTAGTGAAATTTATGCAATTTTGATGTAATTTTGTTAGTTATTTTATAAATACAAAAAAAAAAAAAAAAAAAAAAAATTACTGCCAAAATCACTGCAATTTTGTTTGGGTCGAGATCAAAATCATCCAAGTTTTAGTTATTTAAAACCTTGAGTTGGATTAATACTTACAGCTTGAACCCACCAATAATGACTCGTACAGTTTATGGATTCTCCAATAGAGACACAAGAAAAAGGCTGATTCAGTGATAACAAATTAACCGTCTTGCAATTTATCTGATCCAACACAATGGCTTGAATGCTTAAGGTGATGCAAGTAACTCCAGTCCAATATGGCCCAGTCCATATAGTTGGCTCGGCCCAATCCATCTAGTTTGCCCAATTCATAGGTCCGTAGACCTTATCCATGGGTCCTTACTTGGATTCTCAATCATATAGTTTCAAGATTGTTTAGGCTGCGTTTGTCCTGGCTTGTGCTTTTGGGGATAAGTTGCTTTGCAGGAGCACTTATCCACAACAACAATAAACTGCTTACTTAAAGAAAGTACTATTTGATCTGGCTTGTGACATGTGGCTATAAGTACAACCTATAACAAGTTGATTTATAGTTAGAAGGCTCGTATGTTGCCCATGAGTCCCTTATCTTAAATTTTTGCAGGTTGTGAATTTGTTCAAATCAGCCATGTTAACCAGTGTATTAAAAGTCAGAAAACCCGGTCAATTTTCTAAACTCGCCGTATTGACTCAATTTTGCACAACCCAATTTGTACTCTGTAACCCGACTGAGCTTTTCGGAAAACTAAGCAAATTAACTCAAGAATTGGCCGATTCACAAGGAAAATTAGCAAGGCTATCACAAATTTTAAGACATATTACCTGAATTATCTTGGGAATTTATAACTGGTGACTGATCAATCTGGATTTTTAAAAACTGATGTTAATGTATTCTATCATACTAATCTCTTATGAAACTTAACAGGTCCAGGTCTTCATCTCCCAGCTCAATTTTCACCCATCCACTTCCCTATGGGAAACGAAGCCACCGGATTCTTTGTGTTGTTTGCAGTGATTCAGGAGTTGTTGGTGCTGCATCAGCCATTGCAGGAATCCACCATGTTCAAGCATGGAACAAACACAGCATGTCGTCCGCTGCTTCGGTCGCTCTCATTGCTTGGGCTCTTACTCTCCTTGCCATGGGGTGAGTCATTGCTAATCAAAATTCATGTTCATATCTTCCTTGATTAACCATTTCATCATATGTTTTATATAGCTGAAACTATGTTCATAAGCAGAAACATCAAACAAAACCAGTTTAGACAGAATTGTCATGCTAATATAGTAACTTCTAAACAAGTTAAACTGAGAATCTACTTATGAACGTATTCTATGATATTTGTAGCTTGGCATGTAAAGAGATCGAGCGTCAATTCAGGAATACACGTCTGGTAAGGATCGTGACATTTTTTTCGAATCTACACTTCATTTATTTATTCACCCAGAAGATAAAATTTTCTTTGGTATGCATATACAATTGAGACACGGTTGAATGGGTTTTGCAGAGAACCATGGAGGTATTTCTGTGCATTCTCTCAGTAACACAGTTTGTATATATTGTTGCCATTCATGGAGCTTAAACTCCAATGGAGTGTAGTGATTGTGTTGGTTTTTTTCTTATTGATACTGTAAAGGATAGCCATATATAGCAGGACCTTGGTATGATTTATCTTATGTAATAGCTGTTTTATGTATTAAAAACATGATCAAATGAGTGGTTTGATGCCTTTCTGAATAAAGTTGTCTTAAACAAACTGATGTGCACCATTGACTAGGTTATGAAACAGGGTTGTTATAGATTTGAAGGTATTGGTCGCAACCTATATCACTTGGTTTATCAAACACAACTTGGAGCCTCAATTTGGAATCGTTACTAAGCAATTAACTTCATATTTTAAAAGAAGCAAGGTACAATTCTCTATCGACAACATTCGCTATCGGTAGGGACGACCAATGATCATGAGAGCCATAGACCGCACTGAAGCATCGCAACCCCAAGGGCCTTGAAGGGCAAGCTAAGGTTGTCATCGTGGATAGGTGTAATTATCAAGTAATGTATTCTACTCATCTATATAAAAATCTAAACAGCTAAGATGAGAGGCTTATTTGGAAACAAAGATAGTTAGGCCATCATTGGGGCCATCTCAACACTCAAAAATTTCCAAACCCTAAATCCTGATTGGGATTATCATCCCAGTCAATATATATATATATTTCTTTTTTTTTGGAAAGGTAATTTGATTTAAAGAATGAAAGAGAGGGATTTACAGTGAGTACAAGAAACAAGCTATAAGTCCAACCAGACTAGCTAGCAGCCAACCAAAAAAAAACAAAAGAAATACAATGACAGGACACAAGAGATCACACACTGATATCCATCAAATTTCAATGTAGCACACTGCAAACCAAAGCCTCAATGTAGCTCTCAGTTAGCAAGGACTGGGAGTGAACAGTACTGTACTCAGCAGGCAAGTTCAGAAGGTCCTTTGTGTTGATAGCAGACCTCACATCATCCACAACACACTTGGTAACATACATTGGGGTTCGTCTTTGAAGATCCTAGCATTCCTTTCCCCCAAATATGGTAAACGATAGCGTTAAGAGCCATCTTTGTCACACGAGCCACCAAATGCTTCCCTACAAAGTGGCCAGAGCACCAAGTGACTTCCTCAGACCAAGGGAGAGGAGAATGGGTAAGTAAACAGCTGTTCAGGAGGGCACACCAGACCAGTCTAGAGAAATCACCTTCGTAAAATAGGTGTGAGTGGCTTTCAGCAACCTTGTGACACAAAGCACACATAGACCCAGCAAGGATCCCCATATCAGTAAGCCTATCTTGAGTGAGGAGGTGCTCAAGGACAGTATCCAAGAAATAATGCTATGCCGAGGGATGTTCCCAAGAAACCAAATCAGTTTGTGCCAAGAGACCTTAGTTTTGGCTTCCTTGAGTGCTTTCCAAGCACTACTAATGCTGAACTCCCCATTACCATTAGGCAACCACTGCCATTTGTAATAATCTTGATTTTTTTACGCAAACATTATTACAAATCGTAGTGACATGTCATCATATCTTGAGCCTTTCAAGTCTGTAGATTGGGTCAATCTTCTAGATATCAAAAGATTAGTTCTTTTCTTTCAGGTCAATAGTCTCTCAATTCAAATTGAGTCAATCTCGTGGGTATTAGGAGATTAATTGCATGAGTTATCACTCCTACTAGGGGGAGATCATTAGTTAAAATGGAGTCTTTTGGGTCTTTAAATTGAAAGGTTGTAGTAGAGAAAGGCATGAAATGAAATATCTCTATCTGTTGTTAGACTCTATCATTTAGATATCAGAGAATCATCCTACGACAATGGTGTAACCGCCACATGATTTTGTAAAACCTAAATTCACCCGATGAGCTAAGAGAAAAGCTTGAAATCCATCGACAAGATGTCCCCATTTGAACACATCAATGGCAGAACTCACAGAAGCTGTTCTCTCAATTCGGAACAACTTCAAAAACCATGACCACACGTAACCCTACGTCTACACTGTGAATCATCTCCATATTTTACCAGACCATCCCTGCCTCCACTACCTCCCCTCCCCTACATGATGAACCACCCCTCCAGTTTCTTAGACAACAATCATGACTAAATCAATCTACCTTCACTGGCTTCCAAGACCAACCCATGGAGATGGACTTTCTCACTTTGGATGGCATTGATCCCGAGGGATGATTTTTTAAAGCACAAAAATTCCAAGGACTGAATGGCATCCCTAAAGAATACATGATGGACTTGTCATCAACTCACCTTCTTGGTGATGCCATTCCATGGTACAATGTTGGCGAGGACTATAGGACGACCACCTTGGAGCGCATTTTGCCGAGCTTTGTGCCCTCGGTTTGGCTCACCTAAAGATGAAGATCCTAAAGGTCATTATATAAACTACACCAGACCATTATTGTCCAAGACTATCATGGTTGTTATAGATTTGAAGGTAGTGGTCTCAACCTATATCACTTGGTTTATCGAACACAACTATGAACCTCCATTTGGAATCTTTACTAAGCAATCAGCTTCTTATTTTAGAAGAAGCAAGGTACAATTCCCATCAAAGAAGTGCTAGGTACATGATTCTCTATCGACAATATTCGCTATCGGTAGGAGCAACCAATGATCATGAGAGCCATATACTGCACTGAAGCATCGCAACCCAAATGGCCTTGAACGGGAAGCTAAGATTGTCATTGTGGATAGGTGTAAATTATCAAGTAATGTGTTCTACTCATCTATATAAAATTCTAAACGGCTAAGATGAGAGGCTTATTTGGAAACAAAGATAATTAGGCCATCATTGGGGCTATCTCAAAACTTCAAAATTTCCAAACCCTAAATCCTGATGGGTTTATCATTCCAGTCAATTTTTTTTTTCTTCAGGAAAGGTAATTTGATTTAAAAGAATGAAAGAGAAGGATTTACAGTGAATACAAGAAACAAGCTATAAGTCCAAACAGACTAGCAAGCAGCCAACAAAAAAAACAAAAGAAACACAATGACAGGACACAAGAGATCACACACTGATATCCATCAAACTCCAATGTAGCACACAGCAAACCAAAGCCTCAATGTAGCTCCCAGTTAGCAAGGAACTAGGAGTGAATAGTACTGTACTCATCTGGCAAGTTCAGAAGGTCCAATGTGTTGATAGCAGACCTCACATCATCCACAACACACTTGGTAACACACTTTGGGGTTTGCCTTTGAAGATCCTAGCATTCCTTTCCCCCAAATATGGTAAACAGTAGCGTTAAGAGCCATCATTGTCACACGAGCCACCAAACGCTTCCCTGCAAATTGGCCAGAGCACCAAGAGACGTCCTCAGACCAAGGGAGAGGAGAATGGGTACGTAAACACCTGTTCAGGAGGGCACACCAGACCAGTCTGGAGAAATCACCTTCAAAAAGTAGGTGTGAGCGGCTTTCAGCAACCTTGTGACACAAAGCACACATAGACCCAGCAAGGATCTCCATATCAGTAAGCATATCTTGAGTGAGGAGGTGCTAACGGACGGCCATCCAAGAAATAAAGCTATGTCGAGGGATGTTCCCAAGAAACCAAATCAGTTTGTGCCAAGTGACCTTAGTTTTGGCTTCCCTTAGTGCATTCCAAGCACTACTAATGCTGAACTCCCCATTACCATTTGGCAACCACTGCCATTTGTAATAATCTTGATTTTTTTACGCAAACATTGTTACAAATCGTAGTGATATGTCATTATATATTGAGTCTTTCAAGTCTTCAGATTGAGTCAATCTTCTAAATATCAAAAGATTAGTTTTATTCTTTCAGTTCAATAGTCTTTCAATTCAAATTGAGTCAATCTCGTGGGTAATAAGAGATTAATTGCATGAGTTATCACTCCTACTAGGGGGAGATCATTAGTTAAATTGGAGTCTTTTGGGTCTTTAAATTGAAGGTTGTAGTAAAGAAAGGCATGAAATGAAATATCTCTAGTTTCAATTTAGATTTGTAGTTTGACTCTATCATTTCGATATCAGAGCATCATCCTACGGCAATGGTGCGACCACCACATGATTTTGACAAAACCTATTCGAAATTCACTTAATGAGCTAAGAGAAGAGCTTGAAATCCATCGGCAAGATGTCCCCATCTGAACACATGAATGACAGAACTCACAGAAGTTGTTCTCTCAATTCGGAACTACCTCAAAAACCATGACCCCACGTACCCCCACCTCTACACGATGAACCATCCCCACCTCCACTACCTCCCCTCCCCTGCAAGATGAACCACCCCTCCAGTTTCCTGGACAACCACCATGACTAAATCAATCTACCTTTAGTGTCTTCCAAGATCGACCCATATAGATAGACTTTCTCACTTTTGATGGCATTGATCCCGAGGGATAATTTTTTAGAGCAAAAAAATTCTAAGGACTGAATGGCATCCCTAAAAACACATGGTGGACTTGGCATCAACTCACCTTCTTGGTGACGCCATTCCATGGTACAATGTTGGCGAGGACTATTGGAAAACCACCTTGGAGCGCATTTTGCCGAGCATTGTGCTCTCGGTTTGGCTCGACTGAAGATGAAGACCCTAAAGGGTCGTTATCTAAACTACACCAGACCATTATTGTCCAAGACTATCAAGCTTTGAGTATCTTGCAAATCGAAGTCTCATCTTATCAGAACCCTTTCTTATCCATTGTTTTATTTTCAGCCTACATGATAATATCCGAGCTGGTGTAAGGTTGATGAATCCTCACACATTGATACAAGCAGGCATAGCAGCATAACACCAAGAGGAAACCACTAATTCTATAGTCTGCTTTGTGTCTAAATGACACACCACCATGACACCGAACGCGGATCTTCTGTGCTGAAATCCCGTGTGTGTGCCGTGACACACACTGGCGGGCAAAATCCCTTTGGTGTGTGTCACGGCACACACCTTAGCACAAAAGATCCCGGTCCCGTGACACCCTTCAACTGCACATGGCAACCTCAAACACTGCAGCACCTCCATTTAAGTGGACAGCTAGTAACTCCCCCGTTGCAACATCTATTTCACCAGGAGTTAGGCACCAAACGTTGCCAAATAGAAAGAAAGAAAAATCCAAGAACCTATGCATCAACTGCAATGAACAATACCGCCCCTGTCACCATTGTAAAAAAGCCTCAACTACTACTCTTGGAAGCTGATGACAATGCTGATTCCATTGGCACGCCTGCAAACAACAATGAGGTCGAGCCACCTCTAGAAATCTCTCTCCGTGCCTTAAATGATACCAAACGTCCAGAAACTATGCACTTCATTTGACAAATCAAACGACAATCTGTGATGATGTTGTTGATTCCGGTGCAACCCATAATTTCTTCCATCCAAAAATTGCAAAATGTTGTGGGTTAAAGGTAACACATTCAGATCCCATCTCTGTTATAATAGCCAATGGTTCTAAGGAGCAGAGCTTTGGTCATTGCATTCATATTCTAATAACCCTGCAAGGACACACATTATGTCTAACTTTTTACCTTGTACCAATATGCGGGTATGATGTTGTGCTCGACGTTGAATGGTTCCAATCACTCGACCTTATCTCATAAGACTTCAACCAAATGAAAATGCAGTTCAAACAAGGTGAGCAAAAATCCTTTTGACTGGACTAAGCCCTTCTTCTGTTATACTGAAAAACTCATGTGAGTTTCACCAACTCATATTACAACAAAAGCAGAGGTTATATATTCACCTCTTGCACTCTCGACAAACCCCACTGTAGACACCCCAATTTGCACGAAAAATAATTGCTTTTGATCTTTGCAGCTTCTGGAGGCTTGATCTTGGCACTTTGGCAATCATATCATCAATTTCAATCCCAAAACCATTTGAGCCAAAATTCTCCTTGAAATCCCAAAAATCCATAGGATTACCAAAATACCCTGGTGAACCTTGTGCGCTTTGTCGTTCCCCAAAAGCTATTTCGGGTATCATATTTGAATTCTAGGTTGAAAATGTGTTCTAACGACTATAATATCGCCTAGTTTCGAAATCGTAGGTGAAAAAGATTGTTTTGCCCCTAATGCTGTTCTGAGCCAAATTTGTGACATCTGGACATCGAAAAAGTATTCCGACTCCAGATTTGATCTTTTTATGAAAAATTCTCCAAATGGCTGTAATTTGGTCATATTCTGAAGTCGGTGGTGAGAGGGGTATTTTTGGTAAATATTTATAATGGGTTTCAAATAATTAAAAAGAAAGATCAAATAAGATTAGATTAAATAAGATTAGGGTAGATTAATTGGGATTAGATTGGGATTTATTTTTGAAACACTTTAGAAGATTATGTTAGATTAGTTTTAATTAAAAAATTAAATTAGGATTAAAGTTAAATTAGGATTAGGATTAAACTAGGATTAAAATTGAATTAGGATTAGGAAGTTGAATTAATTGAAACAAATAATAAAAAAAGGGGAGGTTTGTGACATTAAAGGAAAAGAGAGGGAGGGCATGGAAATGAGATGAAGAGGATTAGGAAGTTGAATTAATTGAAATAAATAATGAAAAAGGGGGAGGTTTGTGACATTAAAGGAAAAGAGAGGGAGGGCACGGAAATGAGATGAAGAAGAAGACTTCTTCTTCCTCACGATTCTCTGTATGTTCACGGAAGAGAGAGAGTTTTGTTTT
>JAUPMG010288708.1:0-17717 GCA_031762675.1 Pachysandra terminalis | reverse complement strand
TAATTACAATAATGCCCCCTAATTAATCTATTTACACTAAAACCCCTATAATATTATTAGTCTTATTTAACTCCTTAACTAATTAAACAACAAATTAAATACACATGTACATTATAATAAATTAATAAAATAAACAAGGAGAAACCCTTTTCAAGGTGTTCAGCTCACTACAGCAAGTATTCAGGATATTTGGTCTCTAGGATACAGTAGTCATCTCCAGTGTCACAGGATGCACAACGCACCTACTGGACTGCGAACTTGATTAGATGTACCACATGATAGAGGTTAGAAAACACTTAAGAGAACACTTGAAAAATCTGTAGAATTTTTTTGTGTTCTACAAACTGATTTGGATCTTTATTTATAGAGAAAATCACAATCTTGCGAAAAGACACAACCCAAATAAAGTGTTGTTTCATAACACATCCTTTTGAAAAGATACAACCCAAAGAAAGTGTTGTTTCATAATGAAAAGGTTTAAAGCCAAACAAGATGCCTGTTGGAAACAAGATGACTCTTGAAATTTTTAATTATTATATTAAAATATTAATAAATTCAACAATCCCCCACTAATTAAAAATTCAGACAAAATATTTTTGAGTGATCAGAAGAATGATGTGCATTGATACAGATGTCTTCTGGACTTGAATCTGCACTTAGGATTTACAGGTAGAGTCTAGAGAGGAAAGGTGGACTAAGGTCTTAAACCAAACCTCTTTTGTCTAAACTAACAATCCTGCAATCCACACATCATTCCGCTATCATCTAGTTCATGAGTTTGGATACGTTACGGCCTTGCACCCTACCTAGACATTCATGAGTGCTATTAGAGAGTTAGTCCAATTCTTAACAAAGCGGCTCACTTTAGACTCATGTAAGTTAACCATCAAGTGTGTAACTGCAATTAAATACACTATCCTTTAGGATCATGGAATCATTAAGAGTCGTAGACTAAACCTAACAACATTACAGTAACCACCATCTGATTTAAATCATAGGGAGAGAAGTGATAGTGCTCTCCAAACTACTCAGTGACTTGTTATCACCACATTGAACCTACTTCCTAGGATCTCTATTCACATAGGTTGGGTTCCTATCACTAGTAACTTATTACATGGGCTTTAATCCCATCCCGCTCAATGTATCATGGACCAATTTCCTTGAGAGTCCCTTTGTTAAAGTGTTAATGTCAGGGATTTGACAGACATTATCCCATTGTGTGTCAATTGTGACTATATCCTTGAGTGTCTGTGTCATATGCTTCATTGAAGATCAAGACAAACTACACAAGGAAGACTGAAGTTTCAACCACAATCATCTGAAGAAAGGTCATTTATTCAAAGGTATAACACACACACACACACACACACACACACACACACACACACTAGACAGACCCTAAGAACACAACATTCATATCATATCATGTTGTTTCAAGGATTAGTGAGCCCTTTACTAGTTAAGGGGCACACAGTGATCTTTTGGACATTTGGACTCTGTCTGGACAACCAAAGATTACCCATGAGTGGTTGATACCATTCATGGAATGACCTTGAGGTTGATTTTCCTTAGAAAGACAAATTAGGAAAACCCGAGTCCGTCCCGATCGAATCGTAGACCAAAAGCTTGGTCTGTGTGATCTGCACATTGCCCGGTCGGCCAGCCAGAGTGCTCGATTGACCTGCCAGGGTATTCGACTGATTTTCGATCAGTCGGTTCCCAATCCAGCTGCACAAAGACACCTTGTTCTTTTTGGGGTATATAGGTACCCGGTCGACTGGCCAAAGTGCCCAGTTGACCGGCCACCGCAGACAATGCCTGATGCCTTTTCTAATGGTAACTTAACGCACTAACTTTTGTCGCGACATAGCTGTTGGGAGGCATCCGGTCGACCGACCATTGCAGGATTTCAGACTCTATAAATAGAGCACGAATCCTTCAAGCAATGAGAGATCCATAGAGTGAGCTTGAGCATAGGCATAGTCATACCTTATACCCAGAAGCTCCTTCAATCCTCACGAGCAATCTCTTAGCCCTATTCTTCAATCTCAAGAGTCTTGTTCTCTTGTCATAGGCTAGTGGATACTCATCTCCATCTCTTCAAATTCATTGAAGTAGAAGAAGTGAGAAGCTCAAAGACCTTCCCCTAGTGTGTAGGAACAAAGTCAAATCACACACACACATCAAAGGGTAGTAAGGTCCTCGACTCCAATCGATCATATCATTCAAGAAGAGCGAGGAACGTGAAGCGGAAAGTGAGAATCCAAGCTTCACAAACCGGGACGACCTTCTTGTGAGAAATCTCCACTTAAGTAAGTCACTTTTTTACTGAGTCATTTGTAAGGTTCTAAGAACCCTTGAATTCCTAGAGTGTTGTTGTAGGGGATAGCATGGAGCCCCTTCTACTTGTCGTTGTTGTTTGAGATAGTGTGACTATCTCCCTTGGTTCTTGGGTGCTCCAGTAAAACCCATATAGTAAAAGTCCTTGAGAACCAGGGGGATCGCTCAGAGGAGTGGATTAGGCTTGAGGGCTAAACCACTATAAATCTCGTGTTGAATGGTTTGCTTGTGTATTTTTTTTCCGTATCTTATATGCATTTCCATTACACATGAAAACTATTGATTGCAATGATTTTAATATCCATGAATCAATAGCATAATCTAATAGGTAATTAAAAAGGACCAATAATTTCTGCATATCGATCTATACCTAATCACCCCCCCTCTAGGTGCATCGCTATGCCTGGACTTTCACAAAGGATCAGCCAAATTTGTCTCAGATATCACAAAATCTAAACTGATGACTTCATAACTTAGTAACCGCCTCACAATATTGTGTCTTAGGCGAATTTGCCTATTTTTCCCATTATATATACTTTGTTTGTTGCTCGAGCTATGGCTACCTAACAATCACAATGTAATGACACTGAAGGAACGAGCTTAGTCCATAAAGGTATATCACTCAACAAATTTCTAAGCCATTCAAATTCTACACCGACCAATTCCAAAACAATGAATTTAGATTCCATTGTTGATTTTGCACTACTGGTTTGCTTGGATGACATCCAAGTGATTGCTCCACCTCCCAAGGTGAATAAATAGCCACTGGTGGAATTGATCTCATCATTTCCAATAATCCAATTGGCACATGTATATCCCTCTAGGACTACTAGGTATCCCAAATCAATTGTACCTTTCAGGTATCTCAATATTCTAGATAATGCAATCCAATGATCATTGCTAGGATTATGAGTATATCTACTCGATCTATTAATTGCACAAGCAATATTAGGACGAGTACAATTCATCAAATACATAAAACTACCAATTATCCTAGCATAATCAATTTGGGATACAAGAACACCTTTATTCTTCTCCAATTGAACATTATAATCATAAGGTGTAGAGACAAAAACACAATCATGATGATTAATCTGTTTAAGCACTTTCTCAATATAATGTGGTTGTGATAATGCAAGTCTACTACAAGTGTGAGTAATTTTAATACCCAAACTAACATCAGTTGCTTCTTATTCTTTTATGTCAAACTTAGAAGATAAAAACTTCTAAGTATTATTCACAACTTGCAAATCAAAACCAAAAATCAGCATGTCATCAACATATAACACATATGATAACACAAGAACTATCAATCACTTTACTAGATACACATCTATTAGATACATTAATAGTAAAGCCATTTAATACTAGTGTCTATCAAACTTTTCATGCTATTGTTTTGGAATCTGCTTTAGGCCATAAAGCGATTTAACAAGTTTGCACACTTTATGTTCTTTCTCCTGAACAATAAATCCTTCAAGTTCCATATAAATCTCTTCTTCTAAATCTCCATTTAGAAATGCTGTCTTAATATCCATTTGATGAATCACCAGTTTATAAATGGATGCAATAGCAAACAAAACTTTAATTGTAGTCAATCTAGACACAAGTGAGTAGGTATCAAAATACTTTACTACTCCTTTCTATTTATAGCCTTTGGCTACCAATCTAGCCTTAAATTTGTCTATTGACCCATCCGGCTTTAGTTTTTCTCTAAAAACTCCATTTGCAACCTATAGCTATATTTCCAGGAGGAAGATCCACTAACTCCCATGTATGATTAGTCATAATAGAATCTAATTCTCCATTAATAGCTTCTCTCCAAAATGATGAATCTATAAATGTTATATCTTCTTGATATGTCTTAGGATCTTCTTCAATTAAAAATGATGTGATAAAGTCAGAACCATAAGGTTCGAACTATTAGGTTCAAAACTTGAATCCTTCCTAATCCATTTACTTTGTCTTAGATCAAGATTAACCTCATCATTATCAACAGATTGAGAATAGCTATTAGATGTTATATCTTTACCTACACATGTATCCTTAAATATATTACAATTCCTAGAAAACAATGTCTCCAAAAAACTCAACATCTCTAATTCCAATTATAGAATTAATTTCAAACATGCCATATTCAGATTTTAGAACCATAAACCTATAGGTTGCACTATAGGTGGATAGTTTTTCCATAATTCATAAGGGGTTATTTCCTATTTTTTTTTATGTGGAATTCTATTAAGGATGTAATATGTAAAATGTATAGCTTCCCCCCACAAGTTACAAGGTAAATGTGAACTTAACAATATAGCATTCATCATTTCTTTTAAAGTTCTATTTTAACTCTCTGCTATTCCATTTTGTTCAAATGTATAAGGTGTTGAAACTTCATGTATAATTCAATTTTCCTCACTGAATCTCCTTAGAGTGTTAGAATTGTATTCTTCACCTCCATCTATTCTAAGTTTTTTTTTTTCTATTCAATTGATTATCTAATTCTGCTTTATACTTTAAAAAAGATTCTTCTGCTTCATCTTTAATTCTAAGTATATGTTGGTATATCTAGAATAATCATCAACAAAGGTGACATAATACCTTTTTCCAGATCTACTCGTAGTATTTTTAAAATCTCCTAAATGACAATGAACAAAAGATAAAAGTTTTGATTCTCTTTCCACTAACTTGAAAGGTTTTTTTACAAAACTTTGCCTCATCACACGATTTACATTTAGGATGTTCTATACTAGAAAGATCATGTATAAGTCCTAATTGTTTCATGTGTTTGATGGATGCAAAGTTAACATGATCTAACCAACCATGCCATACAAAAATTGATTTAGATAAGAAAGCTTCTCAAGCGTGCCGAAGATCTGGGCTTTGTTAAGGAGGTTCAAGTGGCTGATTCGGCTCCAACTATTACCCATCTCCTATTTGCCAACGATACGTTAATATTTTGTAGGGCTTTGGAAACTGATATTATGGCGTTGAGATGTGTTTTCCTGTGTTTTGAGGCGGTTTCTGGTTTGCGTATAAATTTAGCTAAGTCGGAGATGATTGGGATAGGGGAGATAGAGAATCTAGATCAGTTGGTGAGGTGGTTGGGGTGTTCGGTGGGTTGTCTTCCATCTTCGTACTTGGGGTTCCCTTTAGGCGTTGCTTTCAAGTCTTTAGGGGTGTGGAACAAGGTGGTGGAAAGGACGGAGAAGAAACTGGCATTATGGAAGTCCCGTTATTTGTTGAAGGGGGCAAACTGATTTTGATCAAGAGTGCATTATCTAACGTTCCAACGTATTATATGTCGTTAATGAAGATTCCCACTTCTGTGGTGATGAGATTGGAAAAGATCCAAAGGACTTTTCTTTGGAAAGGTAATGAGGAGAGCTTCAAGTATCCCTTTATCAGTTGGTCACAGGTTTGTTCTGGCTTGGAGGAAGGGGGATTGGGTTTGAGAGGTCTCACTTGTTTCAATTTTGCTCTTCTCGCCAAGTGGATTTGGCGATTCGGTGAGGAGGAGAAGAGTCTGTGGAGATTAGTTATCTGCAATAAATATGGTGCGGAGGAAGGAGGGTGGTTTACAAAGGAGTGTAGAGGCTCTCAAGGGAAAGGGTTTTGGAAGACAATATGTAGTACGATGGAGAGCGTTAAAAAAGGAGGTCGGTTTAAGGTGGGTGGAGGGGATAGAATCAAATTTTGGAAGGACGTTTGGTGTGGGGATAGTCCTCTCTCTCTAAAATTTCCGGGGGTAGCTGTTGTTGCAACTAATTTGGATGCATGGGTTAAGGACTACTTGGTGAGGGAGGATCCGAGTTGGAGGTGGGATCTGTCTTAGAGGAGGAATTTGGTGGATAGGGAGGAGGAGGAGGTTGTTGGTCTGTTGGCAAAAATCTATCAAGTTACAATCACTGAGGGAGGAGATAAGAGATGTTATGTTTAGTCAAAGGAGGGTCGGTTTTCGGTCAGTTCCATGTGTAAATCTCTTCAGGTTCGTGAGCCATAGTTGGGCCCGTGAAAGCTTATTTGGAAGGTTGGTTTTCCCTCAAAAGTTTCCTTTTTTTTATGGACAGCAGTCGAGGACAAAGCTCTTACTCAGGTTAACCTAAAGAAGAGGGGGTGGATAATGGCATCATGATGTTGCTTGTGTAAGAAGGCGAAGGAATCTGCTTCCCATTTATTTCTGCATTGTGATTATGCTAGAGTCATTTGGTATGCTTTTATTGATAGATTCAAGTTGGACTGGGTTTTGAGTCAGGATCTAAAAGAGGTACTGGTTAATTGGGGTTGGAAGCGTAAGAGGACTGGAAGGAGGAAAAGTGTTCTACTGTGGAATCTCTACCCAGGCGCTATTACTTGGTCGATTTGGAATGAAAGGAATAGAAGAATTTTTGAAGGAAAGGAGTATTCAGTTCAGGCAGTGGTGGAGAAGGCTTTATCTCTTTTATATTTTTGGGTCTCGGTCTATGCAGATTTTGCTGGCATGCGGTTTGAAGAATTCAATCGTAAATGGGAATTATTTTGGGATTAGATAGGCTGCCTCTTCTCACAGGTTTTTGTGGTAGAAATTTGTACAGATAATTTTATATCCATTAATATAATATAATACATTTACTGATAAAAAAAAAAAAAAGTAAGCAAAAAATAGAATCAATTTTATTATCAATCAAAACATTCAAAACAAACAACCGCCATTACAATATCCTTACCCACAAATTCTCCATTCGTAGACATAATAAGTTTATCAGAATCAAAAACTAACTTCACCCTAGCTTCCATGAGAAGAGAACCAAACACCAGATTTCTCCTTATATCTGGAACACGGAGCACATCGTTCAATGAGAGGGTCTTTCCAGAAGTAAGTTTGACCAACACTTTCTCTTTTACCACAACGGAAGAAGATCTTGCATTTCCCATGTAGACCATTTCACCTTCTATATTGTAAGAGGTGAACATGTCTCTTTCACTACAAATATGTCTAGTAGCCCCACTATCTACTATCCACTCTTTTGAATTGTTGTTCAAATTCACTTCAAAGATTACAACAATAATGACATTTGCTTCCCCCAAAATAGTTTGAGGCTTTGCAGGTTGAAACTCTTTCCCATTTCTTTTCCTACGTTCAGAACCAATGTGTCCCATCTTTCCACAAACAAAGCAAGGACCTCTCTTCCTTTTAAATTCTTTGTTGTGATAGTTGAAACGATTATCTTTCTTGCCATGTTCTACATTCCTCTATTTCTTATTTTCAAATTTCTTGTCAAATTTGGTTTGAGAAGATTTTTGTTCTACCAAATTAGCCTTAGAGACATACTCTTTGGCTTTTTTCTGAAGTCATTGAAGCGATTAGATTCTTCAATGCGGATATGAACTATAAGGTCTTCTAAAGAAAGCTCTTTTGTTTATGTTTTAGTGAATTCCTATAGTCTTTTCAAGAAGGAGGTAAATAAGGACTGTGGCTTGAACATCTCATATATTTTCATATCTTCAGTCAATATTTCATACAATAAGTTTTAGTACTCATGCACTTGATCCATTATAGATTTGGTGTTGAGCATGGCAAACTCAAGAAACCGACCAACTACATACGCTTTAGAACCAACATCTTCAGTCACATACTTCCTCTTCAATGCATCCCAAATCTCTTTGGCAGTAGTATATGAACATTACACATCAAATATTGAGTTAGATAAGGAACACAGGATATGACCTCTACAAACACGGTTCATCTCTCACAAAAACTCTTCTAGATTAACTACATGCAAGTTCTAACTCTTCTTTAGTCACAATGGAAGTGAACAACACATAAGCAACATTGATGGTTCCAACTTGGTGAATTCTGGTGTTGAATTCATCTTCATAAGTAGATTTTGGTTTTAAGATTATTGGAAAATTAATACAAAATATTAAAAGAATGAAGAAAAACTTATCGAAATTGACTAAGGCGTGCAACTTGATGCACTGTCCTTAAAACCAAAATTTTTCCTCTCTAGGAACTCTCCCGATGCAGAAATTATTCAAGATGCTTGGTCTCTGGGATACAACAGCCGTCTATTGTGTGGTAGGCTGAATAGCACATCTATTGGACTACGAACTTGATTAGATGTACCACTCAACAAATGTTAGAAAACACTTAAGAGAACACTTGAAAAATCTGCAGAATTGTTTTGTATTCTACAAATTAATTTGGATCTCTATTTATAGAGAAACTCACGCTCTTTCGAAAAGACAACATAAATAAAGTGTTGTTTCATAACACACCCTTTTAAAAAAACATAACCCAAAGAAAGTGTTGTTTCATAATTAAAAGGTTTAAAGCCAAACAAGATGTCTTTTGGAAACAAGATGACTCTTGGAAACAAACATGACTCTTGAAATGTTTAATTACATTAAAAGATTAATAAATTACAATATATTAATAAATTATAACATCGATGACGAAGTAACGAGGCATGGCAGTAAACTTGATGGCATTTAGTTTATAGCTCTATTTTTTGAGAGTATAGACTAGTAGACTTCGGTTTATAGTTTTAGCTGTGAACCTTAGTTAGATTTAATTCAGTTCTGATTCATTGTCGTCGTCTGACTCCGATGAATAGCTCCGACATTCGTAGTGCTCATCTAAAGATACTCTTTTTCCTTTTTCTCCTGTTCATAGATGGGTTCTTCTGAAACACTCAGAACTTATTTCTTTATGTTCATCTTCTTTACAGACGCTATATATGTTATACTTGGAGACACTAAAAGGGGTTGGATTCTCTTATTCAACTGATACGGTTTTTTATATGGCTGTAGGTGACAAGATAACAGGCAAGTTCCCACAATACAAAAACATGGATCTTTCAATAACAGAAGAAAGCTATGTAGATATTTCTTTCTGAAAACCATTTCCATCTTCTGTGATTGGCACCAATAGAAGAGAGGTGGTTATGAAATTCTATCATCACCAAGTCATTATGTTCCCCAACTGGGAGAGCTCATAATTCAGTTTAACAAAAAGCAAAAGTTATTCAAAATCAAAAGGAATTGCTTTGAGTAAAAGAATGCATTTTTTTCATATATGGTCATGAAAAATCCCAAATTTATTCTCTTTTTTTAGTACTTTTGAATCTTTGTTTGAGCTGAATCACAGGTTCTTGTAATGCAGCTAGGTAAACCAGTTTTAATTAGACGTCGCCAATGCCTTCAATTCGTGGGCTGAGTTCTTCTGGTCCCATGGGTTGATATCAGATTCAACATCGAGATTGTTCACTTCTGCCTGTAAATATTCTCGGTATGTGAGTGAATAATACAGGGGCTCTGTTTCCTCTGTTTGATCAAGGGTGATGAGCCGGGTGAATAAGAAATCAGTAGATTCATGGATAAGTATGATGTCACACTTGGTGTCTGTATATCATCGGTGCTATCACAATCCAAGGTTCTTAGGCCCCAAGTAAGTTTAATTTTCACATTATAACTAATTCTTTCCTCTTAAGTCATTGCTCTGTTTGTTTTTTAATCCACAGCAAGTAACTAAGAGAATATATGTTAGTGTGGAGGATGAATCATTTAATTACTTAAACCGGCAAGATGTGCAGAAGGCTCTCCACGCCTATCTTTTGGGAGTCACCAGACTCAAGATGATAATTAGAGGTGGTAACACAAACATTAATAATTTTAATTAAGAGGAATTAACATTCTATTTCTGTTCTCTCTACTTTTCCAGGTTGGTGCATGGACTCAAAGTGTGGTAATTAACACTCATTTGCCACCGTTAGTGGTGAATCTCATGAAGCTCCCTTCTTGCAGCCAGAGTTATCTCTTGTTCTGTTTAAGTCAATTCTGGATGGCAGGCTTCTAACCCATTAGTCCTATGCCTAACCTCACTGCCAACCCCCCTTCCTTGAAGTCATCTTTCTCTCAGGCACTGTCCAGCACTTCCTTAAAGGAGCCCCTTATGGTAATCAAGGTTGTCAAGTTGTGAATTGAATCGAAAATCGTTAGGAACCACTTAGAATCGAACCCTAATTTTAAAATGTAAATCGTAAGAGTCATAATAGTTTTAGTAGAAATAGCATTTTAGGATTTCTCTTAGGAAATGGGATTTTGTATCGTTTAATTTGTACACTATATTTCTTTAAGCATATTTAATCAGTTTAGATTACTATGTTCTATATAAACAAGGATCAAACCAAAAAAGGGATTTTTTTCTAGTAAAAAAGAAGTGGTCACTTTTTTAGTGGTGTAGAGTTGAATCGTTTCAATTATACGAGTCATATGATTAAATCATAAATCGTAAGATTCAAACATAAACCATTTTTTTCACTAATTTGAATCGATCTAGGGTCAAATCGAATTGTAAGATTTTAGCAACAGAGATACTAATTGCTCCCCCTCCATTTGTCAAGCAACCACCCTGATAAAACCCAATATCTTACAAACACACATAGTGGATGTGATAACCCAAACAAAAATAATAGGGTTAATATGTAAATAATAAAAAATTAGGGATTAATTTAAAATTTTGATAACAGCTATCATGTTTGACTTTTGACCGAATTGCAATTAGTGAGTTTTACAAATAGGAAACTAGATGAATCACACATTATCATAACTTCTAAAGTTATAACATGTGGCCAGGATTTTGTATGAGCTTTTTATCTCCAATCAATGGCTGAGATTTAAAAACATAGAACTAGTAACTATTCTCTACAAACTAGAATAGAAACTATTTAAACTAAAGCTAGGATTCTAAACAAGAATTAGTAAGAAATCAATATTAGAAAGAAACCTATATTGGCTGGATAACTAATCTAAGGAATGAGATTCAAACTAACTAATCTAAGGGTATAGATTAAGAGTTCTATAGTTTCTAATTCTAGAATTCATAAGTGCCTACATAAACACAAGGACTTGGGAGGTTGATTCATCACTTGGAGAAGAAGAAGAAGAGCAAGAGGTGCAATTCTCAACACTAATCATCAAAGCAAGCAAAGTATTCAAGTATGATTTTATTTTTGATTTAAATAAAAGTACAAAGCTACTTTCTTTAAGTATGAAGTATATTAATGGTTTTCACAAGTTTTAAAGTTAGGACATGGTAAGTTTAAATTAAGTTATGATTTACGATGTATTTATGATTGAACTTTGTGCGGAATTCCATGTTATATAACGTTACTAAATCATGTTTTGTGTTTAAAGTTCAAAAAGAAGTAAAAATAGGAGTTTTTGTGCAAACCGCTAGGCTCGGTGATTGCTCGGTCTACCGAGCAGTGTGCTGAACACCTCCAGAAAGCCTCAGAGGCCTACCCGGCATACCGAAACCCCACCAAGTCCCATAGAGCATTTTTCAGGTCCCTAGAAAAGCTACCAAGACCAACTCGGCATGCCGAGCACCACAAACTATTATTTTGGTCCCCCTGGAACTGTTACCGGGACTTAACTCGGCATACCGAACCTAACCTAGAGACCAAAAGGGAAAAACCCAAAAACCAAAAGGGGAGTTCGGCGGCATTCTCAACTTGCCGAAGAAGCTATCAAGCCAACCCACCACTCGGCAGACCAAGGGGAGACCTTCGGCATTCCGAGATTTACCAAAGTTGTCCATTTAAGTTGAAATTTCACATACATGCTTATTTTGACCTAATTAGACGGATTTTGGTGTTAGTTTTGCTAAATTATGATTATTCAATATAGTTACATCTTTATGGACTAAATTGCTATGTTTGATGAACTTTTGATGTTCTGACATAACTCATATTGCTTATATACTCATTGTTATCATGTTAATTAGGCTTATTACGCATTATACACATACTTCGATTGCTTAGTTAATGCGCACATTCTCACTTGCATAGCATATGCCTATATTATTGCATAATGACCTTGTATTGGTCTAATGCATTGACTTGAACTTTCATAACTTCATATTGCTGGAGTTTATGATTATAACGAGAGTATTATGATCTGAAAATCATGATAGTTGAGGAGTTTATATTTTTATATGTGTTGAGGGACTGATCATCCTAATAGACCAACCTTCTGTTTCATCCAAGGTGAGGGATAGGCCTTGTATGGGGGTTCCATGAGACTTGCGGTAAGATGATAGGTGAGAAAAAGTTCATATTGATAAGACCCAATATCCGAATCATAAGAGTAAAATTCTGTTAGTAAATCGGTTAATGTATGGTTCACAAGGGAAGGTTCACATTGTGAGACCCTGGGGTGAGCCCCTATAATCGAAAATAAGTGAGGGGATTGTGCCCTCTAAGTCGAAGCCCCTAGAAACTATGATGCGCACATAAAATCATCTACTATTTATGTCATGTATTGGGGGATGGTTTCTGAGTGAGCACCATTGGGTAGTACGATTGAGATCATATGGAACCAACACTAAACGAATATTATACAGTATGCATTGCATATTAGATTGCTTGTTAGGATCGCACGTGGTGATTATACTTACTAGGTGCACAACATGCATTAATAATTGAACCAACATATTGCATTACATATTATATCATATTGCATCATTATTCACACCACATGATTATTAGCATACTCATCACATGTTTATTGCATATTGATCACTCAATCGCATACTTATTGCATATTGATCATACATTACATATCCATTGCATATTGATCACATATCACATGTTTCACTCACTTATTGTTTATATGGATTACCTTTAAAGAATGGCATTATCCCTACTTCAATCTTAAATATTGTTAGACTTGTTACTTACAAAACTAGTGTAGCTTACGGTTTCGAGCACAAGATATTTCAGGACCTATAGATGATGGATATAAGAACTATGAGGATCGAGATGGAGAACAAGGATGCTATGAAGATATTAGTCATTACTAGGGTTTTATTTGATGATTTTTGTAGAACTTGTAATATGGTTTAATTGCTGTAATTTAAATACTTATTAGGTTGATTTTCAGTAGTTAATAGGGATTGATTTGAAGTGTGAGACTAGTATTATTTTTTTGCTGTTTTTGTTTGAATATTGTTTTGTGATGGATATTATCTTAATAATATTACTTTTCTATAACTTTATTTTGTATGATATCCTACTTGATTCAATGATTTTGGTTATGTATTGCTTATTCATTCCTATATGGATATGAGGGCGAGAGTTACAACTTAAACTTGGGAACTCCATTGAGATTTCCAGGTTTAGTTCGTGACAGTGGAGAAGAGAAGGAAAGAGAAGGAAATGGAAAGAGAAAGGAAAATGATTTTGTTACTTTACATACCTCTTGCAAAAATGATTTCAATAGTATATCCCTAGCACACTTTGTCTCGCTCATAATAGCCGAACAAGTGGATCTCGATCAAGGTTTTTAATGTTGATATCGCTAACCATTTTGTCAAAGAGAACTTGGCAAAAGTTTGCTGAATTGTTGCTGAAATGGTGGAAAATTTAGCCAATTAGGACTCTGTTTGAATCGCCAAAAATTGGAGGAATAAAAATGTTTTTCGGGATTTTAAAATTGTCCAAGTGTTTGTTTCAACGGAAAATATAAAATTCCAAAAATTATTTCTTTAATAGCTGGAAAATTGGAGTAAAATAACTTCCACTCCTTTTTGGCAGAAATTATTTTCCGAAAAAAAAAAAAGGGTTTCCGTGACCACCACCACCACCTCCTGTAACATCCCATGTTTCTTTCACCCAGTTGTAGATAATAATCGTTTCTGGCGGTTCACCTCTGAATTTCCCAGCCAAGCAAAGACTTTAAACTAAATTTCCTTTTGGCAACCAAACATTTATCATTTTCTCCCCCTCCACAACTTTTACCTTGCAATCCCAACCAACGACTCTTTTGGTGCCAGAACCGCTCTCTTACAGTTGCAAACACCTCTCAGTTGCTCTTTTTCATCATTCTGGAGTACTTACCTTTCCTTGATTTCCACCATCTTCTTGTTAGATTAATCTTCTCTACCCATGCTAACACCTCCTTTAATTGCTTTTAAGGCCTCCCTTTCTAAAAGCCTTTCTCAGGTTGTCCCAAGTGTTTTTCAGATGATTGTTCTCCCGAGGCTGGATTCCTAACCCCCAGAAAGAGTATTGAAAAGAACTTACTGCCCTATGGAAAGATGAGAAAAGTAGCCTTCCAACCCTGCCTATATTCTGAAAGTCATGGGAATTTTTCACCTCTATTTGAATGTTTTGTCAGAATCAGGGTTCTCCCATCTCTTCACAGGGTTCCAAGCGCAGTCGCCTTTGTCTTGTTCGAAGAACCAATTGCAGAAGTCTAACCACATTTCCCACAAGGATCCTTGTCTTCTACAAGGATCAATGTGCTGGAGAAACATTTCCCACATTCAACGATTTTCAGCTAAACGCCCTCTCCTCGATCCACATGCTCAACTCATACCATTCCAATCCACTTCCATAAATCTCTTCTCCATCCTGAGATCAACTTAATAAAGTGACAACTTCATCAGAGATCTGCTCACATCACCAGAGCCCTTGTTTACCGGTAAATAGAAACAAATTCTTCCTGTCAGACTATTATTTGGCTCATTATCAATGGGTCCTTCCATCTCTATCTCTCTAAGAAGGATTACCAGGTAGACATGACAATTACTTTGAAGAGTAAAAAAAAAACGAGTAGGAGCAGATACTAGATGCTGCAAGTGCTGATTCAACTGAATCAATGCACTCTCACATCAAATAAGAAACGAGTGTGGACATGTATGAGTAATATTAGACAAGGTTGTGAAATGGTGAATCAAATCAAAAATAGTTGGGGCCACTTAGAATTGAATTGTAATTTGAACCATAGATCGTAAGACTCAGTAATTTTAGTAGAAGTGTGGTTCGGAGTTTAGGTTTTGGTTTTTGTCCAAGAAAAAGGATTTTTTGTTGTTAAAATAAGTAAGCCATATTTCTTTATGTATGTATATTTAGTCATTTTAGAGTTCTATGCTGTATATAAAAGACTAAATCAAGAGAGCTAGAGAGAGAGAGAGAGAGAGAGAGAGAGAGAGAGAAGGTTTTCATTAAAAAAGGAAAATGGCAATTTTTTTAGTAATGCAGAATCAACTCGTTTGAATTATATAAATAGTATGATTAAATCATAAATCATAAGATTTAATGTGTAAATCATACAATTCAAACACAAATCATTTTTTTATTGATTTGAATCGACCCAGGGTCAAATTGAATCAAATCATATGATTCATAGAATGAAGTTGTGGCTCACTAAACTCATTGTCAGTCTCTTTTCCCATACAAAGGAGATGGTTCCAACTTTGGAATCCATGAGTAGCAGACAATGTCAAAGGGAAGAATAAATACCAACTCACTCTTCAGAATCACATTATAACTGCAAGGTTCTCTTTGGTAGTAATGGGACTATAACTAATTAACACAGAGATCAGGCAACCTTTTCTATTGGAAAATAATTACTGAAAAAGGAAAAGAAATGTCGTACAGAAAAAGTTGTCCATATGAGTGTCTGCTACCCAATATCTGAGAACAAAATAGAAGAATATGAGACCTGAATAACAGTAGACAAATAAAAGAAAATAAAAGGAAATAAAATAATTGAATCTAGCCTTAATCCTGGTTTTAGCATGTCGAGAAGTAATCTATTATTGTACTCCAAATAAATCCAACCGATTTCCTATGTAATCTATTAAAATTCATTCTCTTACGAATTGACTCTTATTAATACTCAAATTTATTAAAATTCATTCTGTTCTTTTGGCTGTTACACGTATAGCTCTTCCTTTTTATTTTCATCTCTAGCTGTCCTGGTGGTTGGCTAGCTTTCTTATGTTCGTTATTTTTCCTGATATTAAAATATTTTTTATTATTCATCAAAAATAAAAAATAAATAAATAAATAAAAGAAAGAACGATTGTACTTACCATGTGAGGTTAATACCGTCCATTGTGCCACTACGGCAAGCAAGAAGTCCAATTTAATCACCTATCTCGTCCAAAGTTCAATTTGAGATTAGATGCAAAAGATGAGAATGAAAAAGGACAAAGCATTTAAATTATCAGAATGTCAAAGAAAATCCAAAAGAGTAATACCCGTACAAAGCATTTGAGAATGAGGATGAAACCATTAGTGATGATATTTCTGTCCTTTAAGAATAGTCCATGCTCTATAAATAAAAGCAAATTTTTTCCGTTAGTTCACTTATGAAGACTGAAGAACAAGATGTGTGAGCATAACTCTTTCAATTTTTAGAAAATATCTTGCTTGGAAACCTTTGAAGAATGGTGTCATTCTGATGTTTGCAGTCATACAGCTAAGACCAATTCTGATCGTCTGGGTTCAGAATTAGTTTTATTGCTCGTCATTATAATAAAGCCTCTCAAAAGATCTTGAGATTGGGACGCTACTATGAAATTCTAGACCATATTTTGTATATAAATAATTAATGGTTTAAAAGGATAAAAAGAAATAAAATGAAGAGGGGATTTTGCATGTTTGGTGGTGGTGCTGTGTTATGCTGAATGAACTATTTTATTGTTTAAGTATGGAAATTTGTAATCTGAATTGAAATTTGGAACATGGGTTTTGATCATTTTCACCATTACATTACAATATTCTATGTATTCCATAGATCTTATTGATTTGCATGTTGGAAATAGGCTGTTGCAGTTAAAGCATAAAACCTGTTGTGGCTAGACATGTTCATCTCTGGAAATCTTTCAGCTAGTTTACATTTTTTTTTTTTTTTGGTAAGAATATGTAATTTTTTTTTTTATTGTACTGAGATGAAATTTTACTAATCCCTGGTTGAATAGGCTAGAAATGAAGTCAATGCATACCTCTTGTTCTTTTCAGATGTTTTTTTTTTTTTTTTTAATTTCCTAGGGATTTTTCTATTATAGGAAGTTGGTTCCAACCATGCTCAAAGTGTTGGATTTTCCACGGATGGGTTCGCAACAACCCCCCACAATGAGAAAGTTACATCTCATATGGGTGACTTCTCGCATGCACATTGAAGTTTACAAATACCCAGCTTGGTGGGTTCTTTAGCTCCTTTACAGTCTTGGCTTAGGCTTTTGGCTTATAATGAAAATTAATCTGTGATCTTTGGATATTGGAAGGGGTGATGTGGTTGAGATAGAGACATGGTGCCAAAGTGAAGGACGAATTGGGACCAGACGTGATTGGATTCTCAAGTATTATGCTACTGGTGAAGTTATTGGTAGAGCTACCGGGTGTTTCTTCTCTCTCTCTCACTCTCTCTTTTAATGCAATTAAGAATAATAAGATTAAGGAAACATAAAAAAAATGGGATTAATAGAACAATGTGGAGGTCTCTCACTATTTCATTCTTAAAAGTAGATTTTTTTCCCTCATAAAATAGATGTTTATACACTAGAGGAATATCCTGACACAAACATGGGGGGGTGGTGATGGGGGTTT
>JAUPMG010288688.1:0-17719 GCA_031762675.1 Pachysandra terminalis | reverse complement strand
TAATATTAGTTACTTATATCTTACTAGAACTTTATTGGAACTTCCGCTTATGTTTAACCATGTTGATCCACCTCCATTAGCGATATGGGGTGAATGTCACAACTAGATCCGAAAAATTTTAAATTTTCGGGTCGGTCGTGACACAAGGTTACTTTCATTGTGTATGAAATATTTTAATGGCTTTTTATTAATTTTTCTAAGGTTGATGGTAAGACATGTTGAGTATGAATTTAATTGTCTTCTTTGATGTTTATTTATTTGTGTGGAATCCAAAGTTAAGGGGGGTTACTTAACCAAGTTTCGTGATTAAAGTTGAAGAAGACAAAAGCAGACAAAACGTATTGAACCACGACATTCGGCACGCCGAACAGTACGCCGAACTGCCCAGAAATCCTCTAGGCAACCTCTCGGGTTGCCGAAGGTATGTCGATCCCCACATTATGATTTTTAAGTCCCTGGATTTTTCACCGAGACCTACTTTGCGCGCCGAAGGCACGCCGAGCGTCACAGAGTAATTTTGAAGCCCTTGGTTTGTTCATCAAGACCCCACATGGTGTGCCGAAAGCACGCAGAGCCTGACAATCTAACAAGATGCCACAAAACCCGAAAACCTAGCAATCCCATTCGATGATCTCCTTGGTGCGCCGAAAGGCCACCGAACGTGTGCCGAGACCCACTCGGTGACCCTTCGGCTCATCGAAAATCACATAGTTGGTCCGTTTGATTTGATATTTCATATACTAACCTATTTTGATCTCATTAGACCAATTATGATGTTACTTTTTCTCAAATGTGCATATTTCTTATACTTACTTCTTTATAGACCCATTGGCTATGTTTGGTGAACATGTGATATTTTGATATACTTCATATTATTTGCTTAATCATTGCCTAGCATGTTAGTTAATCATATTGCACATTGAACACATGATTTGTATGCTTAGCTAATGCTTACATACTCAGTTCCACAACATTAGACCTTTTTGGCTTCATGACCTTGGATTGGGTCTGAATGCCATACCCTTGACATGATTCCATACTTTTGGAATTCATGGTGATCACGAGAGTGTTATGATCTGAAAATCATAATAGGTGTGGAGATTGCATATATTTCTGGAGTTGAGGGACTAATCATCCCAATAGACCTATCTTGATTCTTTTCTCGCGAAAAAAATGCCCGTCTTGTTGGATGGATGACCGAGTGAAATTCTATTAGTAAATCTATTTATGTATGACTGACAAGGAACATTTCACATTGGTGAAGCCCTGGGATTTTTCCCTATGATCGAAAAATAAAGTGAGAAAATTGGGACCTCTAGGTCGCAAATCCTAGAAACTATGATGAGCACATGGAATAATCCCCTATTCTGGTCGTGTATTCAGAGGATGATATTCATCTTGTTTAGCCAGGGATTTGATCGAGTGTGAAACATACATTAAACGAATATTTATCAGCATATTGCATATTAGATTGTTTTCAATCATGTGGTGATCTTACTTGATAGGTGCACAGCATGCATTAATAATTGAATCAGCCCCATCACATTGCATATTATATCATGTTACTTCATTCTAATTACTCACAATGCATCAGATGAATATCTAGTATATATCTCACTCTCACTTGCACTTTCAGCACATATTATATGCATATTGACTCTCATAATTCACTGTTTATTGTTTATTGCAAATTACCATTGAAGAGTGGCATTGTCCCTACTTCAATCTTAAATATTGTTAGATTTGTTTACTTACAAAGCTAATGTAGCTTACGCTTTCGAGCACAACATATTTTAGGACCCATAAATGATGGAGATAAGGACCATGAGGATCAAAATGGAGGACAATACGCTTTGAAGATTTTAGTTGTTATTAGGGTTTTACTTTATGATTTTAGTTGAACTTGTAGTAGGGTTTATTTGTTGTAATTCAGTACTTTGATTTTCAGTAGTTAATAGGGATTGATTTGAAGCATGAGACTAGTTATTATTTTACTTTCCGTTGTTTATATCTGAAGGATGTTATGTGATGAATAATATCTTAATAAACTACTTTTCTATACTTTATCTTATGTAATATCCTTCTTAAATCAATGATTTTGGTTATGTATTGTATATCCACTTCCATCTGGATATGGGGTGAGTTACAACCTAGCTCGCATCTCATCTTCAAGCTCCCAAGTCGCTTTGGAAGTCTCATGATTGCTCCACATGACTTTCACCTTCCCATTGACTTTGTTCCGCAACACTTGCTCTTTCCGGTCAAGAATCTCCATGGGATGCTCTTCATAAGTGGCATTCTCCTTGATCGTCACTAAATGCCAATCAATCACTGAAGCAGGATCCGGGTGGTACTTCCTCAACATGGACACGTGGAAAATGTCGTGAACTAAGTCCATAGAGAACGGTAGTAACACTCGGTAAGCCACTTCTCCAATCCTCTCGGTGAGCTCAAATAGTTCGCTATACCTAGGCGCTACCTTGCTCCTCTTGCCGAATCTGACTACTCCTTTGGTCGGTGAGACCTTAAGGAATACCCAATCTCCCACCATAAACTCCAACTTCTGTCTTTTCACATTCGCATTCTTCTTCTACCAATGTTGAGCTATAAGTAGTCTGTCTCTGATTAGTTTGATCTTCTCAATCATCTCAGTCGTGATCTTGGGTCCTAACGGAACGTGAGCATTGTCTTCATTCCAACACAAAGGTGATCGGCGAAGTCTTCTATAAAGTTCTTCAAATGGTGCCATCCTGATGCTCGTCTGATACCTGTTGTTGTAGGATAATTCAACTAGTGCGAAATGGTCTTCCCAGCTACCCTTGAAGTCCAAAATGCATGATCTCAGGATATCATCCAATACTTGGTTCACCTTTTTCCATCTTACCCTCTGTTTGAGGATGGAAGGCGGTGATGAAGTTGAGTTGCATCTCCAAGGCCTTGTGCAAGCTCTTCTAAAACCGTGAAGTTAACTGCGACCCACGATGTGACACTATAGTGATAGGAACTCCATTCAGGCGAATGATCCCTTTCACGTACAGTCTTGCCAACTCGTCGGTGTTCATCGTAGTCCTCACTACTAGGAAGTGTTCTGACTTACTCAAAAGGCCTACAATCACCCAGATCATGTCGAAATTGCGGTGAGTCTTCAGTAGTCCCGTGATGAAGTCCATGGATATATGCTCCCACTTCCACTCCCCAATGGATAGAGGCTGACGTGTACCCGTCGGCTTCTGATGCTCTGCTTTCACTTGCTGATAGGTGGCACACTTGGTCACGAACTCTGTGATCTTAACCTTCATATGATTCCACCAATAGTTGCATCGAAGATCGTAATACATCTTGGTTATGCCGAGGTGAATGGAATAGCTTGATCTATGAGCTTCAGTTAGGATCTCGTTCTTCAGATCTTCTTCTTGTGGAACGCAAAGTCACCCTCTAAATCTGATGCTCCCATCTTTAACCTTGGTCCAATCTGCTCTTTCCTCGTCCGCGGCTAAATCTGTTTCTCGCCTTGAGTGAAGGATTCGCAAGTATGATGCACAATCTCACACCATGGTTTGTCCTACGAACACTGAAGTTGAAATCTGCAAATGCTTCATAGAGTTTCCATTCTTGAACTAGTAGATGTGCTACGATGCTTCTAGGTCTTCGGCTAAGTGCATCTGCAACGACATTCGCCTTGCCAAGACGGTACTGAAGAGAGAAGTTGCAGCCGTTCACGAGCTCCATACACCTCCTTTGACGCATATTCAAGTCCTTCTGAGAGAACATGTACTTGAGGCCCTTGTGATCTGAGAACACTTCAAAGGTTTCACCAACAAGGTGATGCCTCGAAATCTTTAGCTCGAATACAATCGCCGCAAACTCTAAGTCATGTGTGGGGTAGTTCCACTCTTGTGTCTTCAGCTGTCTTGAAGCATACACTACCAACTTTACCATCTTGCATCAACAACCAAGCCCGGATAACGATGCGTCGGTGTAGACGACGAAGTCGATGCCGCTGACTGGAATGGTGAGGACCGGTGCAATGGTAAGCTTCTTCTTGAAGGTAGTGAATGCTGCCTAGCTAGCATCATCCCAAATAAATTTCACATCCTTCCGAGTGATCTTGGTTAGCGGCACTGTAATACGTGAGAAACCTTCAATGAATCTCTGGTAAATCCTGGCCAAACCAAGGAAACTGCGAATCTCTGAGACGTTCTTGGGTTGCTCCCAACTAGAGACTACTTCCATCTTGCTAGGATCCACTGTGATACCCTCCTTGGACACTACATGCCCTAGAAAATTCACCTCGCCCTTCCAAAACTCACACTTGGAAAGCTTCACATATAGCTGGTGATCTACTAAAGTCTGCAAGGCAATACTGAGGTACTCTTCATGTTCTTCCTCCGACTTCAAGTAGATCAGGATGTGGTTGACAAACACTACCAGGAACTTGTCTAAATAGGGTCTGAAAACTCAATGCATCATGTCCATAAAAGCTGCTGGGTCGTTAGTCAGCCCAAATGGCATGACCACGAACTCGAAATGTCCATACCTCGTCCGTAATGCCGTCTTCGATATATCCGCTTCCTTAATCCGCAATTGGTGACAACTGGATCTAAGATCTATCTTTGAAAAATATGATGCTCCCGGCAACTAATCGAACAAGTCATCGATGTGTGGTAACGGATACTTATTCTTCACTGTGACATGATTCAGTTTCCGATAGTCTATACATAGTCTGAGGGATCCATATTTCTTCTTTACAAAGAGAAAAACCGCTCCCCAATGTGAAGAACTCGGCCAAAAGAACTGCAATGCTAACAACTCATCCAACTGTTTTCTCAATTCAGTTAACTCAATGGGTGCCATCCAGTATGTCGATAGTGCGATGGGATGTACTCCCGCTACCAACTCGATACAAAACTCCACTTCTCGCTTGGGTGGCAATCTTAGAATATCTTGGAACACCTCCCCAAACTGGCACACTACAAGAATTCCTTCTCACTCCTTCTCCTCAATAGACCAAAGATCTAGACAGGCAGATAAGTTGGGCATTCCGAAGCTCGAACCCAAAACCTCAACTAGCTCACCCTCCGGGGCTAGAAAAGAAACAACTTGATTATGGAAATCTATATGCACGTGATGTGCAGCTAGCTAGTCCATTCCTAAGATAACATCGAACTCATGCATATCTAGTACGATCAAGTCTATGGGCAACGCGGACTCGCCTATAATAATCAAACAAGATTCACATACCAAATCTAACTGTGCGGTTCCTCCTACTGGGTTTGCTACTACAAGACTCTTCTCTAAATTCTTCATGTGTAGACCAAGACAGTGAACCAGTGATCGTGCAATGAATATAAGGGAAGCTCCAATATCAAAAAGTACTCGCGCTGAAATATGGGAGAGTCGAATGGTACCTTCCATAACCTTGCTCAGTTGCTGCTCAATAGCAAAGACCTTGGCCGTCTGAGGCGGCTACAATAGTCCTGGATGAGAAGGTCTGCTCCTAGGTCCCTTGAATGGTGGCACTTGCTAAATTGGAGTGGGGTTCTGTACGTAGTGTAGCCGGGGTACTAGCTGTTGCTGCTTCGGCTGAATTTGGAAGAAGTTCTGATTTGGATTCCGTGGTGCCCGGAAATTCTTGAAGCTGTGACCTCGCTTCCCAAAATTGTGGCATCGCATTGGAAAATTCCCAAAGCCCTGAGAACTAGAAGTCCCTGCGTCCTTTGCCTCTTCAGTGCTTCAGAAGTGTTACCCTTGAAGTTGCTCGGCCTCAGACCGCTCTTGGCATTCCTTTGCTCCATGCTCTTCCTGAATTCTTCCATGTCTCTTTCAACTTTCCAAACATAGTCCACCACTTTGTGGTACTCAATGAACTCTCTCACGATCAATATGCTACAGATATTCGACCTCAAGCCGCTCTAAAACCTGAAGGCCTTCTTCTCTTCCTCATCTACTGCGTACTTCGCAAACTGGGACAGCTCCATGAACTTGGCAGCGTACTCCATCACCGTCATGTTCCCTTGCTCGAGTTTCATAAACTCTAGCTTCTTTTCCCTCCTCATCGTCTACTGAAAGTACTCCAAATAGAAAACTTCTTTAAACCTCGCCCAAGTGTTGACGGCCACAATCTCAAGCGTAGACTTCCACCATCGGCGTGCTTCACCATCTAACATGAAGGTTGCATAGCGTACCATGTCGGCATCTTCAACCTTCATTACTTCGAATATATGTTCCATGGAGTCAATCCAATTCTGTGCTTCAATTGGGTCTATCGCTCCCTTGAAAACTGTTGGGCCTAGCTTCTTGAAACTTTCAAGGCCTGATGTGCTCCTTTGCGTTGCACTCTAGAGTTGGACTTGCTACCGTTGCATCATGTTTGCCATGTCTCCCAATGCTTGATACATAGCAGCTAGATGAGGATCATCTTTATGATCTCCTGCCAATGGAGGTTCATTGGCATGATGACCCCTCCACCTCGCGTAATCCTCTTCTAATCGTGGTTCATTGACATGTCAACCTCTTCGCCCAGCCATAAAAGGAGTCAAATCTCTGCCAAAGAATTCACACATCCAAATTTCTTGTAAGTAAGAATTTCATATGATTAGCATTTAACAACATCACATAGAAACTTTTGAAACAACAGCATTCCAAAAACTTTCAAATCTCAATGATGTTAAAACTTAAGAAATCTTATTTAAAACGAAGAACTAAAACTCTAATAGAAACTTTGTCACAACTCAAACCCATGAGACCACTTGGGCCTAGCGGGTTCTAGATTGTAACCTTCACTTCCTCAGAAGGAGAAAGGAAATGAATAAAATTTCATTCTCAAAAGGAAATATAAAATTGTTATATACATAAACTACACCAATAAACAGTGAAAAAATCAAAATAAAGTTCTAGGTTATTAAATCAGATTTTTAACCTGAAGATACTATCCTAAGTATCTCCCAAAAAGAATCAAGATCCAAAAATATCAAAGTATATACAAAATGATTTATCGACATTACTAATAAGATCACTAGTGAGAGTAGAACTCGTCTTCTTCTTCGTAAAGGTCCTCTCCAGCGGTGCTTTCGTCAGCCACAGCTTCCTCTAAATGACCTGAAAGGTTTGCTAAAAAGCATGAGCTAAAAAGCCAGTAAGAACATAGATTCAGGAATGTATAAGGTAAATCCTAGAATCTAGACATTTACAATATTCCAAGTCCAAGCAATTATAGAAATACAACAAATGCAATAAATGAGGTAGATTGATTTATAGTGCATGTTGTGCGCCTAAATTACAGAAATCAACAAGGTGATCTAACAAACAATCTAATCTGTTGTACAAATGCAACTCTGTTAAAGTGTCAATGTGGCATGTTTCCTCCTGATCCAGCCTCTATTCAGGGTGTCCCAGCAACCTGAATTATCCCCAGGGTGTTCCAGCAACCTGAAATCACCACCTCCCCCCATCGTAACGGTCCAAGGAATAGGGCTATTCTTTGTGTACAGCATAGTTTTAAGGGTTTTCAACCTAGAAGGCACAATCCCCCCACTTATTTTTTATCAGTGGTATGTAGACCGAGACTTGCATCCACATGCGGTATCCCTCAGGAAAACATGACACTTAACTAATCTACAAAGGACTTTCTTTAAATCCTTGGGTCTAATACCCTAGGCGAAGGAGACTATGTTGGGTTAGCTACTCACTCAACTCGGTCCCGCCAGTCTCCTCACTAGATGTGGAGTTACATCACTCTCATTTCAATCCACGAGACGCAACCAAGAGGTCTAAGATTACTGGGTTATACTCTTGTAGTGTACAGGGTGCAATATAATAATCCAAAACATTCATTCCACATACCTCCATGTAGTTCTACTTAGTATCTCATTTGTTCAATTTTCAAGACATCATTTACTATCAATCATACTTGAGTGCACATGATATAAATTCAAGTCACGATCTATGCAAATGTACATCAATTTGTAAACATCAAAATATCAGTTCATTCTGTCAGGTTCGGCAGGATCTTCGGCGAGGTCTTAGGCGCACCGAAACCTACCTCAGTGATCCCTTCGGCGCACCGAAGCTTGCCTCGGCGAACCTCTTTGAGATTCAGTGACAAATCCAGGGACTCTTCTCTCGGCGACCACTTCGGCGAATCCTTCGATGCACCGAAGCCCATTTCGGCATGCCAAACAGGTACTCAGCGACCTATTCAAACACATTCACACCCGGCGGCCTATTAGGGGGGCCGAGGAGTTCGCCCTTCACCCAGAAAACGTTCGGCGACATGTTCGGCACGTCGAGGGGGGAGCCAAACGCTGCGAACAGGCCAAAATTTGGGGGTTTCCTCTTCTAATTCACATTTCTCATCACACAAAACATTCATAACCTAAAATAAACCATTCTCAAACAAGAAAAACACATTAACAACTAAGATAAAGCATTCGATCCATCCATTTAACACAACTAAAATATGAACATGAAATATGAGAAAATCAAAAAAACTAAGAATTCCAAATTACATTCACGAATCTAGTACTTACCTCTACCAAACAAGCAAGAATCCACAAAAAATCTAGCATAAGGAATCTTCTCTTCTCCACTCCAAAATCTCAAGCCAAACAAAACTCAAATGAAAACAAAGCATGATATTCTCTCATTCTTCTCATACAAACAACTCCATGCCAAGTATTATAATCTAAGCCATTCAAATTTAACAACCAAAATCTGAACCACACACCTCATATCAATCATAAGATTTACAATTATGCCATTTGATGAAACACATGAAGGGCTAGACTTTTGTGCATAGCTCCAGGACCAAACAAACATCACGGACACGATCGCATGGTCGGATTTAATCCGATTGGCAATCAAATCGAGGGATAGAGTGTCACCAACCCAACCAGAAATTCCCAAATTCTGAGATTTTCTGATTTATTCGTAACCTTCACCCCATATTTCTACGAGTGTGGATAAAAATGGTCAAAACATAAGCAGAAGTTGTTATCAGTTCTAGTAAGATATAAGTAACTAATACTACCAGAGCTGAAAATAAAACGATGCTAGGAAAATGAAGTCTACTCCTAAACTATAACAAGATTCTACCAGAATGCGCTACCCAATTAAGTCTCTCTCTCTCTCTCTCTTCGCATCTAAGCTCCTGAACCTGAAATAAAAACAACACACATAAGCTGGAAGCCAGAATGGGTAAACCTTCAATGAAGTGTATTCACTCATGTTCCAACATTAAAAGAAAAGTGCGAAAAGTGTACAATGTGTAATAAGCAGTGTATGTGCAAGTGGTGAACAGTGTGAGCATTTAACTATAAATAAACATAATCTAAAGTTCTCTCCCATTCTCACAGAGTATAACTCGTTGGTCAGTAATCCTACAACTATATGCATGATTTTATATGAAAATTAGGGCAAGTGTTTCATAGACAAGGCTCTCACACTAATATCAACAAAGATATGCAAATGCAAGAATAATGCAAATGCTGTAAGAATCTACATGGGTAGCAATGGTGGGTCTCTCAATAACGATCTTGGCATCAACAAATTCTGGAAGAGTTGCCTGGGATTTTGGCTCTGGCTCAGAAGGAGATTTGATGTCCTCCACCTCATATGGATTGGGTGAGGGCTCTCTTATAGAGATGGATGTTCTAGAGGATTTGTTTTTCTTGGAGGGTCCCTTGTTTTTCTGAGCTCCAGGTATGGTTAGACTAGGGTTAGAAAGAAAGGAAGTCTAGGGTTTTAAAAAGAACACAAGATTTCAACAAAAACAAGGAAATAGAAGGGAAGAAAGTTACCTTGCTTGAAATAGAGCTTGGAGGGCTTGATTCACCAGGGAAAAGAGTAGAAAGGGGTCGGAAGATGCAGCCAAGAGAATAAAAGGAGAATAAATGAAGAAAAAATCACACAAAAACACATTAAATAGGTTCGGTGGAACTAACGAGTCGTCAAACAAGTCGCCGGAGCCAACCAAAAGTCCAAAATTAAAAAAATTTAAATGAACATTTTTCTCAAAATTTTAGAAGCCAAAATATCATATTAAATCACTCAAAACATGAAAATTTTAAAGAAGTTAAATTGGATGTGGTTCCTGGCCAGGTCAGATATGAATAGTACCTGACCAGACTTAGGTCCAATAACCAAACAAATACAAAAATAAAAAATAATACAATAGTAGTTGGTGAGATGTAAATTATGTATAATTTATTAATCTTCTTATTTAAATAGAAAAGTCCAATTTCTATAAGTTTGTCAAATTTCTCAGCCTAATGCATTTGCAACTACATTGGCTTGAAAATTTGAAAATTTCACAACATTGGTGTTCTAAGTAATTTTTAAATTAAATCATTTAGCAAACATAAGTCTCAGATCATCATATCCTAGAGAACATGATAATCCAATACTTAACAAAGACTTCACCCTAGTAGCCGATATTTCAGAACTCCCAGGAATAGTAGGCTAGCTATTCCTGATTGTCCATCCGGAGTACTGGCTAGAGTGCACAAACAACAATCAAATGTACCTCGCCAACCCACATCCTACTTATCCCCACTCAACTTAACAGAAGGCTACCCTATAAGGTTCTAACCTGAGATCCTATACAAATTCTAAGCTAGTTACTTAATCTTAGAAGAACTTAGGCTCTGATACTATTCTATCACAAACCCAACAAAAAATTCCCAAATCCTGAGATTTTCTGATTTATTCGCAACCTTCACCCCATATTTCTATGAGTGTGGATAACAATGGTCATAACATAAGCGGAAGTTGTTATCAGTTCTAGTAAGATATAAGTAACTAATACTACCGAAGCTGAAAATAAAACGATTCTAGGAAAACGAAGTCTACTCCTAGACTATAACAAGATTCTACCAGAGTACGCTACCCAATCCAGCCTCTCTCTCTTCGCATCTAAGCTCCTGAACCTGAAATATAAAAAACACACATAAGTTGGAAGCCAGAATGAGTAACCTTCAATAAAGTGTATTCACACATGTTTCAACATTAAGAGAAAAGTTTGAAAAGTGTACAATGTGTTATCAGCAGTATATGTGCAAGTGGTGAACAATGTGCGGATTTAACTATAAATAAACATAATCTAAAGTTCTCTCCCATTATCTCAGAGTATAACTCAGTGATCAGTAATCCTATGACTATATGCATAAATTTTATATGAAAAGCAGGCCAAGTGTTTCATACACAAGGCTCTCACACTAATATCAACAAAGATATGCAAATGCAAGTGAAATGCAAACGTTGTATGGAAGGTGAAATATCACGTGATCCCAATCTCTATCCTGGGTGTCCCAGCAACCTGAATGCGCCCCAGGATGTTCCAGGAACCTGAAATCATCTCCTGTATGAACAGACTAAGGGATAGGATTATTCTATGTGTACAACATAGTTTTAAGGGTTTTCAACCTATGAGGCACAATCCCCCCACTTATTTTTTATCACGGGCCCGCGGACAAAGCTCACATCCATATGTTAATTCCTTTAGGGAATCTTACATATTCACAATCCAACATAAATATAGCATGGTCTCACTATCTCCAAAGCTTACACCAACGTGCGAATCCTTGGGATAGTTTACCATCTTCCAAGCTTACCCCAACGTGCGGATCCTTGGGTAATCATCATCCCTCAAGACTGTAGAGGCCTCCCTATGTGGTTTCACTCTCAGCTTGGGTACAATCATAGGGTCCTCTCATACGACTAAAGTGGCTATCAAGTCAAATATCCCATGTGTTAGTCTAAACCCAAGGTATCAAGTGGGGTATTAGACTAGGCTATCGCAGCCGCAAGGTCCATGTTCAACATCCAAATTCAAATCCATTTATTAATACATCAAACAAGGTTTCACAGACATATATTCAAATCATCAAACATATGGGCACAGAATCTATCCTACTAAGCAATTCAAAGTATACAAACAACTAATTTATCTATATATAATCCTATAAGAATAATAGAGTAGTTGTATACTTATGAGTAAATGAAATAATACCAATTGGGCACACAGGCACTAAGCTACTCATCAACATATTGGAATCTCAAAACATAAACTCATCCATCATAAAGATGTATGCAAGGCATCCATGTGCCTAAGATAATCACATTCCCAAAAGAAAATACACAAGAACACCTCAAATATACCTTTCATCACAATTGAAGGTTAAATACATTACCATAACTACCATTTACATCCAAACACATATATTATGATGGTATAAAGCTAATAGGAGTGTTTGGGGACCATACTCATTTATTTACCCAAAACCTCCTCTCGCTCGGCCAAGTCTAGATAATTCAATTTCCAGGTTGAGTGGTCAAATTTTGCATAATAGGTTTAATTGTCCTGGAAATAGGTCAAACATGTGTGGTTAGTCAAGATACACACGCTCTCATTTGAATCACTCAAATTGGATCTGGGGAGCTGCTCAGCGGGGTGCTCGGCGACCCTTCGGCGTGCCGAAAAGTGTAAAAGTGTGCCAAATAGGTTCGCACCTAGGGATTTCGTCCAAATGAGTCTCGATAGATGAGAAGGCAACTTAGTTTAATCACTAATTTGGTTCGGCAACCTCTTAGGCTCGCCGAAAGGGATTCGGCGACCTCTTAGGCTTGCCTAGGTTACCTTCAGCGACAAAACCAGAGACCTAAATGACCTCTGAGATTCGGTGGACTCTTCAACTCGCCGAATAAGTCGTCGAAGCTCAGGAAGGGTCCAAATAAACTGAAATTCTACCATGAGGTTGTCTACACTCCTAGGAAGGCTCGATTATGCTTAGTTTGTGAAATTAGTTGGTCTATAGTGGAGATTTGGGGTTTTCCCCTTATTTTCTCCACTTGGGGTTTGGTTATTCCACAAATGAAGTCAAATATGATGGTCAGGTGTTTGGGATTACCACATGCAACATAAATTTAGGTCAAAATCCCAAGGAGAAGGTGGGTACACAACAATCAACCCTTCTCCTAGGTCAAAATGCAAAAACACAGCTAAATGCATCTTCAAAGAGAGGACATTCAACTTGGGGAGTTGCCGGAAATGCGTCGGGGTTGATCTGCCGTGTCTCCACGATCTCCATAGGTCTCCCATGTACTCCATGGCTCCAAGAGAAGAGAAGAGAGAAAGAAGAAGGAGAAAAATGAATGAAATATGACTAAGGCTTCTATTTATAGGCTTACGGGTCAAATTTGTGAATAAGTTCAACAGTGAGGGTAAAATGGGGTTTTTGATCCTACATTTCTCGGTTTGTCACCTAAGCAACTATTGCTAGAGGGCTTTTACTGGTGGGTCTGAGATGGATCTCGGGAGTTGACAGATGAGATTAATTATCTAATCTAATTATTTAAATTTTAAATTGATCTCTAAGGTCTCTGATGGCTAAACGAGCTGGCTACTTAGTCTAAATTCTTGTGGTAGGGGACCTGATGAGTACTAATCTAGTTTATTCGTGAATTTGTTTTACTAATTTTGAATTAAACCTGGTTACTAATCTTAATTAATTAGGGGTAAATTTTCAATTCTTACATAGAGTCATGACAAGAAATAAAATATATTTAAATAATCATTAGGTGGTTTAGGCCGTCACAGGAAACCAAAACGGCCTATGGCCGGGAGACTACAACGCCTCCTCCTTGTCCTTCTGGGCTCCTTACCATCTTCGAACAAGACATACGTTCTTTCTTACTTGGCAAGGGACAAGTCCAGATGATGCTGATCCTTGGCATCTTTCACTACGCCGCGGGGTCATGCGGGCATAAACACTAAAGCCAAAGATCCTGCATGCCAACTCAAGAGCCTCGCGTGCTTGGGTGAAAAGGCCAATCCAGAAAGATGACGAGACGACGACACCCGCATAATGGTACTGACTGTTGATCTTGGATGGTACGAACACTCAGTAGAGTTTTGGAATGCCGAGTAAGGACATCAAGGTGATGATGACAGGACAGATTCAGGAAAAGAAAGGAAGAATGCCTAGCGTCATCATTTTGATCCATCAATAAAATTGGGATAATGTACTCACCTACTAAGGATAGACCAGTCAAAGCCGCAACATCTAGAGCCGTCAAGGTCATGACACCAAGAGAAGGAAGGAGAGAATTGCTTGAAGTATGAGGAAAAGAGGAAGAGAAAGTAGAGTTCATGGTGTGGATAAACCCTAGAAGGAAGTAGAAGAGGTTTAAATAGTCGAAGAAGCGATTTGACCAGCTACTATATCTCTTCTGAAGATACCGGCGTGTGTGAAGATCATTGATTACCCCCTTACGTGTCTTCGAAACTGACAGAAGACTAAGAGGCGCAAAGGGAGGTAAGGGGCATGTGTTACAACATATATTCTCCTATCTTCACCGAACAATGACAACATGACACGTGGTGCCAAAATGCCAGGTGTAGTGTCGATCACGACACATAAAGGAGCCAAATGTAACGCCAATCAATGGCGTACAGGATGCCAAGTGTAGCATCAATTACAGCGCACAAGGAAGTTAAGTAGATGTGGATCAACAACATACAAGAAGCCAAGTGTAATGTTGATCAACGGTGTACATGAGGCCAAATGTAATGCCGAGAACAACAAATAAGAAACCAAATGTACCATCGAACACAGCGCACGAATAAGTTCATGCGAGCATTAAAGTGCTTAGTGCTCATAGGAAGTTAATAAGAGTGTGACACTTGTCGCACGCAAGAATAAGTCAGCATCATTGCGCATGGACATGATGGAGTCACAAATGTACGATGTGTGGCAAAAAGAAGCAAGGCAAGTGAGCTCACGCGCCCGATCCAGCTTCCCATGAAGAGAGAAAAAGCAGTGATCAACCAACTGTCTGATTAAAGAAGATATGTAGACGGTTATAGAACCGAATTGAATGGTTACATAGTCGATCAAGCTACTCTATAAAAGGGAGAGGACCTACTTCTTCTCAAACCCTCCAGCGGTATCTACACAAACACAACAAGTCCAGCGCAATGCTGTATCTCGGGCCTCTGGATCTCCTATCCTCCTTTCGTTACCTCTACTGTAACAATAATGTCCGGTTCTTCTGCCGATCACCAGCCAATCTTACTGAAGTATTGTCTTCAGCATTGGCAAGCCCTTCCAATCTGCATGTGCGACCACAGCCACTAGGACGAGAAGCACCTCTGTTCGTCAATCAATCTGGTTGAGCCACTGCTCTCAGTCTCAGACTTATCACATTGCCTCCCTCCAAGAAGTTGCTCTCAATCACGGACGCCTATCCAGCCTGTTCGCGCGACCGCTACTATAACGCCTTCTATTCATCAGTCTTCTTTCTACCTTTTGCATGTTTATCATTCTCTCTCGAAAAGCTACCTACAGGTAGTATATGCAAGACCGTGACCACGGACACTGCAATAACCACTGCTGGCTAACTGGCCTTTCTATCACTTTTTTAGTTGTTTATTTACATTTCATTGACGGTCCCGTTATTTAATCTTGAAAAACACTTAGTTAGGAGCTAGACTCTCTCTAACTTCATCTTGACTATCATATTTTCACTATCTAAAGGATTTCCGACGAACCTAATGGAAGGGAGAACCCCATACCTTTCGTACAATCGCCTAATAGCCTAAACGGACGCATTATGATGGCCAATTAAACCTCCGATTGCTCAGATAACTCGAATAGACTATATGGTTAGGCGCCTAGGTCAAAATCCAAAACCTCAAAACTATGGACTAGTAAGTCCTGGCACATCCACACGACACACACACTCACTTACATCACATCGCGCTAGGCGAGCGAGCCACGCCCGGGCCGCACACGGCCGACGTGCACAAGGGCACCTAGAGAGGAAACAGTTACGATCCTAGATGTTAAGTGCTTAACCAAATCAATTTCCATAAATCCTAGGGTCTTTGGAGCAATAATTAGGTGCTTAATAATTTCGGTCAAATACGGATTCTCGATTCAAATTCTTTGTCCGTATTTGACCCCATTGATAGACTCAAAATTTGTCTTTAAATTATTCAAGGGGTTTTTCTAACATAACTTTAATTTTGCACATAGAAAAATAGATAATAGTATTGCAAATAGGAAATTTTAATAGTTATGATTCAAGGAAAAAATGTAATTATATAGTTAATGGAGAATAAAATTTGGCCTAATTATCTGATATAAAATAGACAATACGACGCAGCTTGTTCATTGCAAATTAGATGCTAGGCGTGAAAGCTAATTCACACATCTTCAGAGTTGGCAGCTTTACATGACGCACTGTAGGATAAATGTCAATTATGTCATGTGGCAAATTACGTCACATTTGTTTATTTCTCGTCCTTATACTATAAAGATTATTATTATTATTCCATAAAAATTTTATGGTAATAGGAGCACACTGTGCTTTCCAGCTTTCAACGCTACAAGGCAACCTGATCTAACCTAACTGGCACCTAAAACTCCCTTAAAGTATCAATTGAAAGCTAATTCACACATCTTCAGAGTTGGCAGCTTTACATGACGCACTGTAGGATAAATGTCAATTATGTCATGTGGCAAATTACGTCACATTTGTTTATTTCTCGTCCTTATACTATAAAGATAATTATTATTATTCCATAAAAATTTTATGGTAATAGGAGCACACTGTGCTTTCCAACTTTCAACGCTACAAGGCAACCTGATCTAACCTAACTTGCACCTAAAACTCCCTTAAAGTATCAATTGCTTTCCTCACGTGATGGACGTATGGTCAATCGACCCTTCTAAAACATTCTCTATCATGCATGGATGGCATCAACCTCCTCCGAACCTTCTTTATCTTTATCTATGTCGATGTCTTTTTTATTTTTCGGTCTTAACCACGTGGTGTCCCCACACCTACATAGGTTTGGGATTATTCCACATTTGGGCCGGGAGCATTAAAGGTTAACGCTGGCCACGAGTGCTTCTAGTGATCTATGTCTATGTCTATGTCAATGTCTATGTCTGCATCCCTAAGTGCTGACACTGTTAGACCATATCACTCCTAATATTATCTAGAATCTCTTAATACCATTTCTTTAGACTATAGTTTTAAATTTCAGAAATATCATTGATTTCGGTTGGCCAAACGAAATCGAAATATCTAAAATTTTGGATATTTCGGCGAAATTTTGTTAAAATTTTTTTTTTTAAATAATTAGCCGAAGTACTGTCTGAAATTGGCTGAAATTTCGTTTATTTCACCGAAATAAAATCACTTATTTTTTTATTCACAATATTTTAATATAGGCATAATTTAGCCAATTTCTTTCTTTTTTTACTTTTTTTAATAAGTACTAAATAATAACTTCTAAAATATAAATAATAAACTTAGTCAATAAAAAATTATATTTTCATTAAAATATTTATTATTCATGAACATACAAATTAAAAAAAATAATATTTTGATTAATAATGTGAAATCATACAAAAGTTTACAACTAATAAATACAATATTATATTACAACATCCAAAAAGTATATAAGCATCCAAAATATATTGGCTTTAAATTCAAACTAGAGGGGTTTAACGATCTGTAACAGAAACTGGTTATTTGACCATAATACCCCTCAATCAATGACAATTGTAATAATATGAACCATTTTTTAATTATTTATTTATTAATTTTATTTTTTATTTTTTATTTTTATCCTGTAATTATATGAGATCAATGGGGTTTTCACAATTTTCATTGATACTAAACTTCTTTCTTCTTCCATATAAGCATCTAT
>JAUPMG010288678.1:0-17719 GCA_031762675.1 Pachysandra terminalis | reverse complement strand
TGAAGACTTTAGGTCAGTGATGTGTAGCTGGGGTAGGAAGACAAGGAAGAAGGGGAGGAGTAGGAGCTGCATTTTGTTGAACTTATACCCGGCTGCAATATCGTGGTCCGTTTGGTGTGAAAGAAATCAAAGAATTTTCCAAGATAAGGAATTGGAGACCCAACAGATAATCGATAACATTTTATCTCTTCTATTCTTTTGGGCTACTAGTTTGATGACTTTAGGAGGTGTACATATCCCGATTTTGACTTTAAATGGGGCTTGAGATGGGACACATAGCTAACTATACTATTACCTACTTTGTATATTTTTGTACATATTTTTTGACCCATGCCCTTTTTAATATATAAAACTTTTACCGATAAAAAAAAAATATAAACTAAATTAATTTAGATTTGATTTGTGCAATATATACTAAACTAAGATAGTCTATAATGCAATTTTGTTCATTAACTTTAATTAATAAAGTCTTAATCAAGTAGTACAATAAGTAAGGAAAAAACAAAAAAATTGAAAGTATGTCGTCATGGGGCTAAGAAGAGACGGGGAAGAAAAATACTCTCATCCATCTCTTATTTTGTTAAGAATTTGGAATTGGAGCATGTGCAAATTTTCTTTCTTACTTTACATACCACCTCAAAGATACATCCATCAGATATGGGTAATTGTTGTTTAATTTAAGCATCCTTGCAGATTATCAACTTTATCATGTTTAGATCTAGATGAAGCTATAGAGAGATACTCACAAGGCTAACCAACTTTGAGCCATGCAACAGGCAATCACTGTGTAAAAATCAATTACTCCTACTACAATTGCTTATTGTTAAAAGTTGGCCAATTAAATGGCTATTCTACACAAAGGACTTGATAAGCATCTACATGCTTATCTTTCTAACATGGGAAGTCCATGAGATTTTATATGATAAAGGTTTTTTTGCATTAGGTAATGGAAGCGAAATAGATGAAGAAAATGCTGAATTTTTTTACATGTGAAGATTATAATAAAAAGAGTGTTGGTTGCAAATGTAAGATAACTTTGAGTTTAAGGGAGATGCTTTGGCAAATTTGAATTTCTTCTTCACCTGTGAACTTTCATAGCGAGTTATGGCACAAGCAAGCTTAACAAGCTCAACCTTCGCTCATTCGATGAAACATTAGCAATGTGTAAGATAACTTGTGAGTTTGAGGAAGATGCTTTGACGAATTTGAATTTCTTGCTCACCTGTGAAATTTTCACAGCAAGTTAATGTACAAGCAAGATCAAGAAGTTCAACCTTCATTAATTTGATGAAACATTAGAAGATTGTCTTGAGTGACGTAAGTTTTTTTTTTTTTTTTTTTCCTTTTTTTTTTCAACAATTAGATAAGCACACTTGGAAAGATGTATATGCAGGTTTATTTGTTCGAACAATTATATAAGGATGCATTTGTTAAGAAAAAAAATATGTACAAACTTTAATGTTTAATAGTTTTAATAACTAATAAATTTGGTGTCTTCCATGATTATTGGTTATTATTGGGTCAATTGTATACTTCCACTTGGTCAAAGTCAGATAGTGATGGACCTCCATTGTAAAGAAGAGGTAGCTGGCCGAAGTTTTGTCATATCGAATTGCAATGAGACACAGGTAATGAGAGGTAATAGTACCCAGATGATTACTATTCATTATGATACTATCATTTATGTACATTAACAGAAAAATGTAGCCTAAGGGTAAGTAATGATCGAGCATAGTGAAATCAGCTTGAGTAGATGTGTATTCATGTTGGAAAAGAACTGTACTGGAAACATATGTACCAAGTCCATGGCACATGCTTGAGACCATATAAGGCCTTGTGAAGGCAACAAACATAATCACTTCGAGACGGATCAATGAACTGGGATGGTTGTTGCATGTAGTTTCCTCATCCAAATGGTCATGCAAGAATGCACTGTGGACATCCAACAATTGAAGTGGTCAATAAAAAGGCAATGAAGAGGACAAGTTGAATGTAGGAGCTTGGTATTTTGATCATCAGCTAGAAGTTTCATCAAGGTCAAGACTCAGTTGTTAATTAGACCCTTGGCTACTACCTATGCTTTGTAGCATTCGCCAACTTTATTAGACTTGCAGTTGTTGTTGGAGTCCTATTTGCATTAAAAAATGTTATTAGCATGGGAAGAAGTGCATGAGTATAGAGGAGAGCACTGAATCCCTTAATCAATGCCTCGGTTGGTGAACATGTTTGGAGGCTTGGCCAAACATGTGGGATTAGGTGGGATGACTAATGGAAGAACACCACTAAAGCATGAAGGTAGGGATTTTTGGTAGCAAGCAAGGTTTTGGATACATAATGGTAGCTTTTAACCATGTGGTCCATGTCATCTTGTGGCAAGTATTAAGGGGACTAGGTGTAGTGGGATGATTTGCCTGAGTGGTGGTATGGGTGGTGTAATATAGTGGTGCTGAGTGGAGATTGGGATGGTGATGGTTCAATGGTGGTGGCGGTTGTGGAGTGATAAGCGGGGACAATTGATGTTGGAGGCAAGGGTGGTGGTGGTAGGGTGGGAATGTTGGTAGGCAAAATGGCCAGATGTGATGCACACTTAGGTTGAACCCTAGTTAGGAAGAATCAATTAAGCACTATTGATGAAGCGTGAGAGGTAGGTTGAGCAATGGTATCAGCAAATGAGAAGAAAGTTTTGCCAAATGAGATATTTATACATGCCTTTCTGGTGCACATACAACCAATAGATATGCACTATTGTGTTTGAACTCCAACTTGGATTGTTGTAGGGCGCAAGGTAAGGGTAAGGCTTAAGAGCTGTGTTACACAGATTCGGCCATCAGTCTAACGAATCCCGTGTCCATATGTGTGGACACGGATTCAGACACTTACACTGCACGGATTCGCCAAGACATGGCTGGTAGTTGTGTCACACAGAAGAGAAAAAGAGGAAGAAGAAGAAGAAGAAGAAGAAGAAACAGAAAACTAACCTTTCCTCTTGTTCTTGTCTGACCTGAAGCCCCTCTTTTTGTTTTTTGATCTGAACGAAGCCCTCCTTCTGTTCTTCTCTTTGATGCAAGAAAATAACCTTTAAACCCTAAGCCCTGTTTGCCTGTTTTTATACTTCTCTTACTTTTATTTCTGTAATTACAAGTTTGCCACTGTTGTAATTACAAGTTTCTCTTACTTTTATATCTGTAATTACAAGTTTGCCACCAATAACTTGTAATTGCAAGTTTATCTTACTTTTATTTCTGTAATTACAAGCGTGTAATTATAAGTTTTTGACCAAGATGTTGTGATTTACTTGTAACTAAAAGTCGGCCACAAAGAAACTAATTTTTAAAAATATAATTAAAAAATAAAAAATAGCCGTGTACTCGAATCCTATTTTTTAGGGTTTGCCGAATCCGATACCTCGTATCCGTGTCGGACTTCGACACCCGTACCTGTACCGATGCAACATAGCTTAAGAGGCACATCAAAAGGATCTTATATGATCGTTTTGGCTGGCAATCCAAAGAACATTTCGTATGGAAACTTATTCTCTAAAACCGATGTGGCAATCGCTTTGTCAAATGTACTCTAATCAAAACTCTTCAAGATAAAAGGATTTTGGCAAAAGAGCCTGATCTAAGAGTGTAAGTCCCCATTTTAACATGTCAATGCTTCCTATTTGTAACCATATCTTGTTGTCGTTTGTGGGGTATAGCGATGTGATACGATAAATTGTCCTCTTCTCATCCAACAACCAGCAAAAATAAAACTTATATTCACCACTCATTGGTATGTAAATATTTAATCCTAGTAGAAAATATATTTTTCAAACTTCAATAATATGTTTAAAATGCTTAATACCAAGTACCTTGTGCAAAAGATAAAGAGTGGGTAAGGCTAAACGGGTATGGAGACTGTCTCAACTGCTCTCCTAAATTGGGCAATGGCTTTATGATCGAGGCTACGTCGATGCTGGCAAAGAGAATATTGGGAGAGAGGGAGGGAAAGAACATGTGTTTGCATGATTCTGCAGTATGCGTAAATTTATAGATGCCTAATAGGCAGGTTTCTCACTGTCATTATATGAATACAAGTCTTTTTTTGAGACGTCTCTTATGTATATAATAGAAAACAAGGGGGAGAAAATAGGGAGGGGAGTTCTCAAGTATACATCTTAGAGATGAAAGGAAGAAGAACCCCCCCGCCTCCAAGGCATGGTATTTATAGACTATTGGTGATGGTGTCATTGATGATATCAGCAATAACTTCCATATGTTTTTAAGGCATGTGGTTCCATAAAGGTGAGCTTGGTAGGGTGATGCAACTCTCCTCAGCATTTTCGTGTATTTTGGTTGGGTTGGTGCCCTTGGGTTTTAATTCATTACCTATGAGACTGCTGGTCTGGTTGACGCTTTAGTGTTGAAGTCATGTAAGACTATTATCTGAGCTAAACTTATCAATTTTGTGTAATGTGATGTGGATGTTGTGTATAATATCAAGTGTAAAATCCAATCATCTACTAGCCTTTTGCTTGACGAAGTGTTGGGTATAAAGCTTCCATCAAGCATCACCTTGTCCTTGTGCATGGTTTGGCATTTTGGGTCTAAACTCGTGACTTATACACGATTTCATGATAGGATCATGGTTTTAAATTTCGGCGGCATGTATTTCATATACGTCTGTGTATTTCATAGCAATAGCAATGTCAACAAGCCTATACAAATGGGTTGAATGCCTCTCGAGGTGGCGAGCCTATGATTGCAAGTTTGGCCAACTTGGGTTTGTGAGCCTAGGCTGACCAATTGACCATTTTGGTTGGCAAGTCCATATGTCATAGGTGGGTCATGTGCAAACTATAGTCCTGCTTGGGCAGTATCTTGCATGAGTTGACCATCTCTGGTTGGTGAGCCTTGGGTGTTATCATGGTTTAAAGTACCGATTGAAATGATCCGAGACATACAACGATATGTCTCGGTCGATATTGAAAAAACCTTGGATTCCACTAAATATCTTGTACTGATCCAGTCGGACATAGATCTGGATTTGCCAATCCTATATCGGTATTGAAGTTAAATGATACAACTATCAATATCAATACTTTAAACTCGTAAGTGCTATCGCCCATGCTAGATGAGGGTGGCGACCCCTAGGTGCTATCATCCATGCAAGGTGTGAGTGGCGAGCCCTATATGTCATAACCCATGATTGAATTGGTGGCATAATGTCTCTAAAAGACCGCTTGTGTGTTGATGGCTCAGGTGTTGATCATGTAACCATGTGTGAGGCCCATAGTGTAAATGATCGTTCGATCCCAGTCTGGATCGGACGATCCAACTCAGGATCGGACGGGGACGATAACCGAGTTGAAACTTGATCCCTAAAACCCCAAAAACCTTTGACTCGGTCCGATACCAATACAACTCGGGCGATTCAGACAAGTTGTATCGGTTTCGGCGAGTTGGATCGTCCGATCCAGAAAAAAAAAAAAATTGTTGTTCGGACTGGGAGGATCCCCGATCCGAAACCTAGTTGGATCGGCGATCCAACTCGGGATTGGATCGGGACGATAGCCGATCCGAAATCGAGTTTAAACACTATGGTGAGGCCTAAGCAACATTAGCCCCTTGCACTCATGGCACCAATCATTCAAGAAATGAGAGCATATTTAAAAACGCATGTATAAGTTAAAACAAGAGGGAGAAGAGATGGACAAGAGGAGCTTTTAGTATGTCTGAGAGAGGAGAATATGAAGACTAGTATTCTCTATATCGATATGGATTAAGGAGAAACCCTCCCATAAGGCATTCATGGATATGGGCTGGCATATTGCCGAACCGTGTAAACACTTGTGTTTTCTCTTTCGATATTGTTTTCGTGGGTGTTGATGTAACTCCGCACATATGGTTGGTGCCCGGTTTAGGCAGGCGGTTGGGACAATCTCTATACCCGTTTAGCCTTCAACCGAGCCCTTTATCTTTTGCACAAGCAAAGCGCTGGTTGTTGGCATTAATGTTGATGATTGGATTTTACACAGACTCGTGGCATGACCTTATAAGCCCCAAATTATACATTGCTGATAAGTTTGCCTCAACTTGCTATCAACACTAAAGTGCCAACTGGGCCAATTGTCCTGCGAGCAACAGATTAAGCCCAAGGGTGCTGACCTGATCCAGTTACATAGAAATAATGGGGGAGAGTCACCTCACTCTGGCTCACTCCTATGGATGAACATGCCTTAAAAACATAAGGGAGGTACTGCTGACATCATCAATGACCTCATTACCTATAGTCTATAAATATGCCTTATGCATGGGCCCCTTTTTCTTCCTCTCCTCTCTAAGAAATATATATGAGACTATGAGAGCTCCTTCTCTCCATTTTTTTTCTCCTTGTTTCGTGTTATGTACACATGAGAGGTCTTAAGAGAAGACTTGTAGCTTTTATATATTTATAGAGAGAAAACTGCCTATAAGGCATTTGCGGATGTAGGCATATTGCCGAGCCACTTAAACACTTATTTTCTATCTCCCCCCAAAAATTCTTTTTGTTGGCACCGACGTAGCACTGGCTTTAGGTTGGTGCCCAGTTTAGGAACCGGTTGGGATGGTCTCCATACCTGTTTATATATTTATAGTTGACTACCTGTTCTCACAACATTAAGTTAGATAGAGCTATCAAATCCTCAATGAATACCTCATTGCATTGTATTTGTATATCAGCTACTGAAACCATGGGTATACTAGCCAAACAAGGAGCTTTAAGGGATTGTATGGGTGTAGGAGAAGGGAATATACCAGTTTAACATTGATGTGGTTCTTATTCTGGGTTTCTTTTCTATTCTTTCCAATTTTTTCTGTGTAATCACATCTGGAAACTGTGGGAATAAGTTTGTCCTAGGTTTTCTTTGTATCTTCTGATTTCCATCATCAATATATGCTTTGTTAACCATCAAAGGGGGAAAAAAAAAGAAGAGTCGATTACCAGCATATAAAATAAAGGAGAGGGCCCCATGAGAGCTGAGTGACTTAAATCCAAAGCTGATTTATAAACATTATTTGATAAAGAAAATCATAGTCTGACAAGCAACCAACTATACAACACGTAGATCCCTTTATTTTTGCAATGAACAATTAACAACTGAGGACTTATTATTCACTAACTGGCGTAGAGTCTACCAATGAGGGTGTCCAAGTCTCATATTCCAAACATCAGTAAGTATTTTTTGTCCCAACCAAAGTCTCCTTGGACTCTAAATATCCATGAGGATGTGTTATGATAGAATCTGGTAGAACCCTTCTTTAATCAGTTTGGTGTGTAGAAGTTTCCTTATTGATCAATCCTTAGAGCACCATCAAATGAAAATAAGCAATCGAGGTCTCTTGCCAATTGAGCCACTGAATTCGGATTTTCCTTATTTGCAAGGCACTCATAAAATATTATATAAGAGGCGGAGAAGCATGCAGTGTGCAAATTTTAGTGGTAATATAATAATGATCAATGTTGCAATGAGAACAATTATCAAGTATGATAGAGTTGGTACCCTGATAACTGAATGAGACACCAGATTTTTCTGGTCAGTTGTCGTGTGGGTTGTCTCACTGATATTGGGAAACCATTGATGGTCTAACGAGTTTGCATTGTGAAGATTCATGACTACAAATGCTTGTGGGAGGTCATCAGTCTAATGAGCTTGATTGAAGAGGATGTAGTATGATATTGTTAAATGACCCCATTTACACAAGTCTGACTGTTAATAGGAGGAAGATTGCCAGTAGAAGGAGCTGATTAAAGCACACCAGGATAAGTAGGATCAACATGTACATGGGCATGTTACCAATCGGAACCATTTCCATGACCATTGGGGCTTGGATTGTTGTTATATTTGCTGGAGGGAGGTTGAGAGGTCAAGGTGGTAAAGACTATGGTGTTGATATTTGTTTGTGCTACTTGATTTTCTTATTCAAGTTGCACCTCCTGGTTCAACATAAGAGGTCGGAGATCCATAAAAGTAGGCGTGGCATGTATTGTTATGCGAAAGACTGCATATTGTGGTCAAGGCAGAGAGAATGTAAAAGGCAAGATCATCGTAGTAGCTAAACAGCAGCAAGAGCATCCGTCATACTCTTGATACAATGAAGATATTCATGAATAGAAAGAGATCCTTTATGCATTTCTTAAATTAGAAGCAAAGGTTGAGCTCGTGGGCAGTAGGTGGTTCAGGACGTGATCCATCCACAGACTTGTATAGATCCTGATTATGAAAGATGAGTATGAATTGGATGTGTCATAGGAGGTAAATGGAATGGTCAAATTTGACAGAAACCAAATGAGTTACATTTTTGAGAGTTGTGTATGAAGGAGCAATTGAATTTGTATTATCAGTAGAGAGATGTAAGAGAGCTAGCCATGGTAGAAAGGAAACAAGAGAGGAATACGTAGGAGGTAGAGAAAGGGTGGATGTTTAAGGCTAACACTTGTTTCACAGGATTAGCAACTAATGGAAGAGCACAATAGAGATTTGATTTGGAAAACAGAGAATGGATGTGTGATTTCCCCCGATACCATTTTTTGTGGTTCCCTCTGATAGGTGCATCAAGTTTTCTCTTAGAACAATATATTGAGTTGTAAGTAGCATTAGCACGGACAGATCTAAATGAATGAAGTACTCGTGTCAGACACGTATCACATCCTGACCTTCGACTGATTTTATTATGACACATTGAATTTCTTTTTTCTTTATTTTTGCATCCCTATTTGACATCTAACAGAGTATGGACTTGGCATCTTACTGTATTTCTTAGTGCGTTAAATAATATTTTTAAGTTTTTTAAGCGCTTGTTTGCATGTAAATGAAGAAATTCTATATATTCTATGACTTGTCTACATAAGTCAACTATATTGCCTTGTCTGTGAATCGAAATTTCTTTGATTTGTTAAATCTGGCATTTTGTACTTATTTTAAATTCCGACACTTCTACTTGTATCAGTTCAATAGATAGCGATGTTGTGAAGATCTTATGATTTACGATTTGAGTCCTACAATTCAACTGAAATCTTAATTTAAACGATCTGAATCAAAGGTTGGAATCAGTTTATGAAAAGAATCTACAATTAATTATTTGAATCTGACAATTCATGATATGAATCTTAAATCCTATGATTTTGAGTTGAAAACAAGTGCCACTCTCTAGCAACCACCATGTTCTTACATGCTTTCTTTTTCTTACATGCATATTGTTTTTAAAAGAAAGATTACTGTAAAATTAAGTATAATTTGGGAGCTTGTACCCACTCGTATCCCAATCATATAAAGACCTACAAAGTTGTATGTAGGGGCTTATTTGTTGATGATGCTTTTAGCATTAAAATTTGTTTTGTAAACAAATCAAATTGGCTTGCCATTACTTGTGGGATAAAAGAGAAATGCAAAGAGATTGGGATGAATAAGGAGACTATTATAATACATATCATTAACATCATTGATCAATAGTTTTATACAATGTTTTGTATGACTACATATTGGAACTTTGAGTTCAGGAGATAGCCATGTAGCGTGAACTAAACTAAATACTTCCACATTATGTCAACTGGGTTGGTACCCTATTATGTTAATATGTTGTGCTTCGTAGAAAAAACTTTTGCTATTATGTAATCTTTATGCAGAATTTCAATTCAATCTATTTTACGATACTACAACTTAAATTCCTATTTGATTTGAAGCCTGCTCAATGATTTTTCAATTTGATTCTATTTTGAAGGCATTGCAATATAGCAAATCTATCGCTAACTATTTTTTTCTGTTCTTACGAGTGCATCCTCTAAGTTCTGCATCTATTTTCTATGAACCATATGGGATGATGAACGAGTGTCAAACCCTGTGTACTCAAGTTGGTGTGGGATCTGAACTCTATAATTCTGCTGACACACCATATAAGGTCTCTTGTGGACTGATATTTGATGAGTGTTCTTTATAATTTGATAAATGTAGATGGTGGACTATTACTGTGTACCTGTCTAAATCATTCTCATGATAAGGGTTTGTCCTTCTTGAGTGGGCTTCTAAGTACTATTTAGTTTCTAAATATTGTTGTTTAAAGAGAGATTTAAATATGATTGCTAGCTTATTTGTTAGTTTATTATGATGTTGTGTTATAATGACTATAATTTTTTTATCAGTTCAATTAGGATTTGTTAAGTAGCTGTTTACGTCTTTAAAGGGAAGTTGGATAAGGATTTAAATTAGAAATACTATCTGGTGGGATTTATCTTTTTTTTTTTAATGCTGGTTTGATCCTGTTGACTGTAATCTTATAGGTGGCCATTTCTTGATTTCTTGTTTTTAATGTCCAACAGTGTGTAAATTGCGTGTTGCTTATCAAAACATGTGAACCAATGTTCAGTTGTATGATGTAGTGTCAAAAAAGTTCTTCCCTTTGCTTTGAGAAATATCCCCTATGTCAGGATAAGCAGAATATTTCGGTGAAAAGGATGGTGAACTTATGATAATGCAAAAGGGTATAATATCCAAATAAATTGTAAAAGATAAGATATCAGAATGCATGCTTTTTAGTGGATATAGATGGATTAAGTGCAGAAGTAGAGATGAAAAACCTTTGGGGCATACACGGTTATCTTTACTAATGGTGTCACTGGTTGTAGTTCCAAGGTTGGAATTATTATGCAAGTTGAGCATGGTTTTCCTCAGGGTTCTTTGCATTTATATGAGCCTGTGATCAGACTGCTGTTACGGGGGTTGTATATTAGCAACCGTCATATGCTTCAATTCTGCATCAACCTATATGGTGCCAAGATTTGTCTGAAGCATCCTATTCCCTCCTTCCCTCTGAAAATTGATTTGAAGAATGGAAGAGAAGAAGGGGTGCTTATGAGCAAAATTCTTTGTTAGCTGAGGAATCCTACCCACATCTCTTTCAGTTAGGTGAAATGATTATTTTTCGAGTTTGGTTTTCTGCAAAGTAACGAAGTTTGTGCAATCTATCGATCTTGCTTTCTAGTTTGAATGAATCATATCTTACCATCTTAGGTCTTGATCTCCAGGTGCTCTTATGAAAGGCAGTTTAGAGTTGGAACATCATGGATGAGGTGTTTGTCTTCTTGCTCAAGAGAGATGTTTGGAAATTTGTAAACCTGGAGTGACATATTATCATCAACTGTTAAATTCTACATTTATGCTCTAATCTTTTTTCTTTCGAATTTATGTTAAGATGGGTGATTGGCATACTATTCAGGGTGCATCATCTTGGTTGATTGGTTATCATGTGGGTTCTGTTTATTGCAAACATTGGTATCCAAATGGCTGATACTGTATTGTTCGATATTTCTGTATCTTGATCAGTAAATATTCATACTTAATGAGCAGAGATCCTTAAAATTTACTTCATTACTTTCATGTTCAGGTGTATGCTCTCGGTGGTTTCATGATTCTAAGATGGATATGGGGTAGATGGAAGGAGAGGAAATCCAAAGACGAGTCCTCGGAAGATCCATCCCCGGAAGATGATTAGTATTGGCATAAAAGAATCCTCGCAGTAGTGGCATCCAAGGTGAAGATGGCATTGTCATTTGTAGTAATTGCTGTTCTTTGCTTTCCAGAGGGTGGAGTTTGTTTCACTCATGTTTTTTTGATTTTGGTGGGGTTGAATCCTTGCCTTGTCAGTGATGATACCTTTTCATGCTCAATTAAAATAATAGAACAGGTAAGCTTGCTCTAAACAGTGATTGATTTGGATTTGAATAGAGTAAATGATTTTGGTTTGTTTAAAGCATGATCTGCATCTAAACTGTATAGTGATATAGAGTTGCAGGAAACTTACAGTGAAAAGTTGCATCTTTTGAGTGTTTTTTATAGTGTAAAATGCACTCATCATTGCAAATCGCTTCTAGGTGCTTCCTAACTCTTAAAAGATGAACCTGCTTTCCTTTCAATGTACTGCAGTTGAACGAACCCATCCCATGTGGTCGATTAGATTTGACCTAACTGACATGGACCCACCCCATCTTACAAAATGGGATGGCACAGTGGCCCTTCGTCAGGTCTCCTCTGCCCTACCCGATAATTCTAGGATGTCTATTGGTGAAGAGTAATGGAATAGACGAAGAGTAATGGATACGGCCCCAATTTAAAAAAAAAAAAAAAAAAACACAATTGGATTGACCGGATTGATTGATCGTTGGACCAGGTTGTTGCATCGATGGTACCGATCAGAACTGGTCCAAATCGATACTGTTCAATTTATAAATTAAAAAAAAGAACATCAAACTGGCAGGTATCGGTTGTACTGGTTTGGTTCCAAGTCACTATACAATTGGACCAAACCCTCACGATACAATTGACAATTGTATTGTATCGTGACTTGGAACCAAACTAGTCCTGGCCGATCCCGGTACGGACCGGATCAGTCTGTATTCTATCAACCGTTATTTTCGGTTTAAAAAAATAAAAACCTTACAAGAGTGAAACGGATGTCGCATCACGCGCTCATCATCATATCGTATCCGACAAAGGAAAAAAAAAAATGAGAAGCATATGTTCACGTGGACATGAGAGGGCCCTACCCACCCACCCAATGACCTAAACTGGCCTCCTCCCCTAGTCTCCACGCGTTTGTGATGATAAAAGCCAAGGTGGAATGAGCAAAAAGCGTGAGACAAACATCATTTCGGGTTCGTAACTTCGTATCATTAGAGCAGCTGTCCTTGCGTAGAAAAGGTCAACCGCCGGCCACGACCCGACGACGACCCCTTTCCGACTTTGGACTGTCCTTGCCTTGGTTGACCCCACGCAAAGCATGCCCTCTCTACTATAAAAAAAAATTGTGTTTTGAGTGGCGAGTGGCGTTGTCTTTTATGCTTCGCTTCTGCGCAGTGTGGTCAGTCAGCCCCACATTACTCGTGTCTCGCCGGTCGAATGTCGGGATTAGTGAATTGTTTTGTGTTTATTCCGATGATGGTTACTGCCGGTGTCGGATGGTGTTGGGATTGTTACTGGCATGGAGTTGGCCTTTTCACAAACACTTGGATCTCCTTTCTAGCTGTAAAGCCTCACCACCACTACCAACACATTCTCTAGCCTTCCACGCTTATGATCCCGATTGATTCCTTTCACTTGTCCTCCTCCTCAATCTTTAACTACTCTTGTCTCTCGAATCTTCTTCGACTTTTTTTTTTTTTTTTTTATCTTTCCACCCATTTGAAATTCTGCTTCTGATAGACTTTATTTGATCCTGATCATGGCTCCGGCCGGGAAGGCGTGTGGATTCTACCGTGAGGGCAATGACTGGTATTCTCTCTCTCAAACTCTGGTTTTTCTTTTTTGGGTTCAATTGATCTTAACTTTGCTTCTAATTTCCAGTCTTGAAACAGACAAATTACTATGAAGTCTTCATCTTAGACTTTGGTTCTTATTTGAGATTTTGGAGTTTCGTGGTTACTAACCTTTAATCTAAATTTTGTGATAATGGATATAAGATTTATGTTTTACTGTATTCTTCTGTGCTTGTGGGCGTTCTTGTGGCATAATTGGGTCGAATTAGACTTTCTTTTATCGAGTAAGCGATGAAGGCGGGTTTTGAATTCAGGTGGGGATCTGAACCCACATAAAGACTGGATTTTTGGAGTCAGGCTTAGATTAACAATACCTCTGCCACCAAGAGAAAGATATAATTAGTTTTTTTTTTTTTAGAGATCAAATATCATGTATCTGTATTGAAGTTTTAAGAATGAGATATGTTTGATTTGAGATTCATGCCTTCGTGGGATGACAGGTTCTGTAAAGCTAGCTTGCAAAGCGACATTACCATTGAAGTAGAGGGAGTGAATTTCCATCTGCACAAGGTAAAGCTTGACTTTTCCTTCTGTATCTTTTTGATATTTGAGGAATGATATACATATTTATTTTTGGTGTTGATATGTTTTATTTGTGAAATTTATTGCATTGAAGACAGAGTTCTTACTAGCCAGGTGATCCAAAGTTCATTATTTAAATTTATGGGTTGACTTGAAATGTCTCAGTATACCTATCACAACCAGATCAAGTGTTGTTTTGGGCAAAAGTTGATCTCACACATAAATGTAAGATGAAATTATTTTAAGGTTAGAAAGTTTTTCTTGACGACAGTTGAAAATAGCCTTATCGTTTAGCTGAAGCGTGGATGTTTTCAAGGGCTTGGGGCCAGTTGAACTTGAAGCATATTTTTTTGGTTATTCTTTCCTTGATACCAAAGATCCATTCAATCTGTCCTCTTGCAAAATTTTCATCAATTTGATCTATTCTGTCCTTTTTTCTGTAATTTTAGTACATCTTGGACCTTTTGGTTTGGGAGGTCCTCCTCTTTGTTGAAGCTATGAAAAATCATTTTTTTTTAGATACAGTTCTAGAAAGGAATTGTCATAGATGAATGAAGTTTGTGAAGGATTGAAATTTAGCTAATTAAAAAAGCCTTGGGAATTGCAACAATAGATACTGGATAGAGGATATCAAAATAAAATTGACCTGGTGATGTAACTTATGATCCATCTGTGAATCCAACTATGGATATATCCAACTATTATTTATCATATGAAGAACTAGATATGATCCACAATTTCCATGAAATTGAACTAGAAGACTTAAAATGTAGGATGATATGATGCAACTGCAGTATCTTTGCATGATTCATCCCTATGATATTAGTTAATGAATTTAATATAGCAGGCATGTGAGGCTTAAGTTATCTTGTGGTTTCTTGACATAATATTTTGAAATTCTATTTTGTCGGTATTACCCTATTACATTTAGTATTACAGTAATTGACCATGCCGTCTGAAGGTGTGAGAACTACTTCCATTATCATTTATCCCATTGAGCCATTCAACATACCACATAAGCAGTTCGTTTTTAAATGATTAAGTATTACAATTATGTGGCACAGGAACTATGATTTTTTACTGTTATTTATTATTGTGAAACATAAAAAGCGAAGAATTTACAGAAGGTGATGACCGAAGGGTTAAAAAACTTGGCACTCAAAGAATTCAAATAAGCTAATTGGCGAACTCAGTATCTTCACAAAGATTCTGCCTCCATGTTGTATCAAAATCATTTGGTCTAACATTTTCAAGAAACCTAGGTGTGCTCATGCATTGGACCTGCTGATTGCTGAGGCTTAGGTGCATAGATGCTTTCTCAATGAAAACCTAATATATTGCAAATTTAGTGCAATGAGAAAGTCATTAAGTCAGAGGAACCATTTATATAAAACAAAAATAAGAATTTTCATATTAAAAAAGAGCAAGTAAACTTACAAAGTAAGTTCATTAAAGTGAACATTTTGAGGGAACTTTGGTGGATAATACGATAGCCCATTTGATCGATTTTCTCCTCTTCAAGAGAAATTTTCCTAATCACATGCAATGTTGACTGGTCTATTAATCCTGGTTGGCATGTCGATCATGGAAAAGATGACAACACTTTTTAGAAGTCTTTTCTTTTTGATACCCTTCTTAGAAGTCCTATTTATTGCTAACAAAGGTTCTTTAGAGTAAAAGGGCTAAGAGATACAAAAATTGATGATTTTAAAACAATTCTATACCTTTTTTTAAAAATGATTCTCACCCCTTACACTATAGGCAATTGCTTGACTGAAAATCATGACTAGATGGGCATCTGGTCATGTATGTGGCCATGTAGTTTGGGGCTCTTTCTTATACACCATATCACCTGGCCTTAAAAATAAGCGTTAAGAAGCTTTGTCGTGTAGGCATTACCTTTAACAACACTAATTTGTTCTTTGCCTAATCTTGACAAGTAGGCATGATAATGTTAAAAGGTTCGCAATGTTCCTTCAAGGCCATAAAGTTAAAGTGTTTCATTTTATTGTTTGAAGACCTCCCACCAAAAAAGAAAAAGGATACCTTTAAATGATTTAGTCTTTCCTTATTCGGTTAATCCTGAGAAGTTGTCATATTGCTTCAAAAGGTTTACAATCTTCCTTCAATGGCGTACAATCGCATTAGAGTTTCATGTTACAATTTAAGATCTCCAGGAAAAAAATACATACAAAGTTATTCATCTTCTGAGAATTTTAGTTTTGGCTTCAAATTTAAATCCATCCAGAAGTTGTGATCTGGAATACTCTCTTCTCTTCTTTAAACAAATTGCTCACAGTGTTTTTATCAAAAGCAATTCTTGGAGAAGTGAGGGTGGTTTATATTATCTCCAAAGTTGTGACTTCCTGTTTCTTCTTCAATTTCTGAAAAGAATATTAATTCTACCTCAGTTTTTCTCTAAAGGAGATGATTAAGGTGTTGCTTTTCACTAATAAACTATTCTCAGTGAGATTAAGGATACAGAACTTCCTATTATTGTATTTAGTTGGAAAACTTTTTTATGCAGCTATCTCAATGTGAATAGCTAGAACATCCTATCTTTTTCCTACAGATCATAAGGAATGAAATCTTACTTCTTTTTAATATAAAGATCAGAATAATACATTGTGGTTCTGGATCTTTCCTGTCACTTTATTTTCAATGTTGTGTCCCAAAAAATCCATTGTTTGTTCCTCTGATACCTTGTGCCCTTGGGGGGAAAAAACGCTATATATGATCTCGAGCATCAAATAATCAACCAATTCAACAATTATCTGAGGGTTTCACTTTGGAAGAACTGCAGGAGATGCTTAATCTTTAATGGAAGGGTTTAGAAAATGAGTTCAAACCCCTAAGACCATGCTATTTTTGTACACTTTCAGTTAAAGCTAGATTGAACTGGAGATTATGATCATTGATCACTTTGAATTTTATTAAGTTTGTTCAGAAAGTTAATGTACTCACATGAGATTCATGTATATGTGAATCACAGTCAGTAACCATTCCTAGACCTTTTTTTTTTGTTAGTACTTCAACTTTCATCACCTATGTAACAGACCTTTGCTCGCATATATCGGCATACATGCACAAATCAGCAGATTTTAAGCTAACATGTAGGGCCACCTTACCTGACTGGCTTGCACACTAACCCAAGTGCCTAGAATCCATCATTATCATTTTCTTTAGAACTTCTGAATCATAGTCAAATGATTTGGTTATCACCACTACATGGGTAGAGCAAGTTTGGTATGTCTTCATAGGAAACTTGTCAATAACCTACCTGATTTGCTTTACTCTGCAAACAAAATAGCTTCTCCATGATACTTCTATTTCTTGCCATTTTTTTAGATGTAACTCAAAGGCTTACTATTAGTTATTGCAAAGGGATTTGTTAAATTGTTCTCTTAAGCTCATAAAAAGTTCCAAAAAGGGGAAATGGACAGATCAAGAAAAGTTAAAAGCATATTGGTATGTCATATATGTGGGCTGCCTGTACCATGGTTAGTAGCACAATATTCAAGCGGTTGCGTAGGTGTTCTCATACATATAGAATATAACTGGTTCAATGTTGATGATGTAATTAGGGAATTTTTTTATTTAATTACTATTTTTTTTTTCAAATTGTCCAAAATATTGCAGTATATTGGATGACTATGTTCATGATTAACTTTTTCCATAAGGTAGCCTTTAGGTGGGTCCTGTTGATGGTGGGTTTGATATCTTCCATGTTGTTAGATGCATTTATGTATTTAGCAGTGTTTTTAAGGGCATTTGAAGTGCACGCCTCGAGGCGTGGCGTTAGCAAAACGCCATGAGGCGTAAGAAGATAGCGCAGGGCGCTCGCGAGGCGTACGTGAGGCGTGGTGAG
>JAUPMG010288658.1:0-17720 GCA_031762675.1 Pachysandra terminalis | reverse complement strand
CTCCTTTGAGGAAGTGAAGGTGATGTCTCTAGTCCTTGATGGACCGTATCGGGTCTATCGGATTCGGGACGTTACAGTTTCTCTCCCTGCAAACTCCTACATGGCCTTTGTGGATCCCAGTTGACCGTTTATAGCAGTTACCCTAACGATAATTGTATTTGAAACTCACATGTTTTACTAAGACATGCATCTGCAGTACTTGTCAGTTGTAACAGTCAAACCCTTAATCCTGGATTAAGGCTTATCCAATCCGATCGTTCAACACTGATGAGTCTTGTTTATTTATGGTGTAAATAGATTTGCACATGGAGACGTGTTCCTTACACATCTCCCTACTCAGCAAATGACAATTGATCCCATGACTAAATCCATAGCTAGAGAAACTTTTATGATTCGTGTAAGAGATATTAGATTGTATAGATTGTGATTTGTGTTAGGTTGTCTCATATTATATTTCATGCATGAGAATTTAATAGAGTTTATTTTTCAATGAGGTATGAGATTGTGCATTATATGCACACTTCACACACACATTACCACCATATTACGAGAATATGGATGTGATATGTCACCAAGTTAGTGGTTGTCTTCTCATACAGTGACCAGCCTTGGCGCATGCATTGTGGCGGGATGATACATAAAGAGGTCTTGTGCCATCGGGGGCAGTTAAAGGACTCTATGAGTTATATGTTGCCCTAGGAGAGCTAGGACGAGATTCCCTTTGGAAATTGATTTTTTCTTGAAGAAGCCGGGTGTGAGACCTTAATCAAGGCATTCGAGAGTTGCGACTTGGATTAAGGATCTCAGATTAAGCACATGGACTCAGATTCGTACGTTGTTGGAGGTTGACATACTCTTGGTTGGGTATAGAGCTCCACTATAGTATGTGTTGCATACCACATGTGCTAGTAGCGAATTTGCCGTTGAGAGCCAGTGAATTGACCGCTATTTCTTTGCTATGTGTGATCATGATGATCCTCGTAAAAATAAACATATACCCTTATTTACCTTTGATCATGTTGTGAAGTTAGATTTGATGGTCGCTACTCTAGCATACTTTCCTATGACCACAAATTATACAGTCTAAAGGCGGTTTGACTGGCAAAGCAGTTATGTCGAAGCTAAATGGCATGAGGCTTAAGGAATACTATTTGGCATATAATTCAAAGAGATACGATTCATAGATAAATGTGCTCATGGTTTAAAATTATCATTTTGATGTTTCACATTTTTTACTTATATATATATATATACTATATGGATTATTTTAAATGAGCACATTGAATCTAGTGTTTAAGTATAGAGATCTGAGCTTGAGCTCATAAGGGGTTAGAAATACTCGATCTAATATGGCCAAATGGGTCTGGGGCACAGGCTAGACTTTTGAGAATGTATATCCATGTCAGTTTTATGAAACTTGATATAGAGTCGCTTGCTCGTTACTATATGCTCGTCAATGACGTCACATGCTCAACGACTTGTATGATTAGCATCCATGATAGGAAGGTCTGATGTATATGAGAGAGAAACACACTTAGTGTCCACTAGGGACGAGTGGGAGATGTTGGATTTATTATATGGGTTGACCAGGTTGGCTCACTTGAGATGTGACGATTTGGGTCCCACTTGATGGGATGCTCATACTAGACTTGAGACCTAGTGTGGTTTGACTCTTTCTTAGTATTTAGGAGATTGAGTCCAAGTTGGAATTAAGTTGAGTCTTGTATAGATAGAAGGCTTCTCCTTTCTTTCCTTTACATAGTTCATATGTGAGTTTCTAACCCTAGAGATTCTCTCTCTCTCTCTCTCCCACAATTAGAGATCCGGTATGCTATTAGATGTCCATACTTGAGATCTGGTCGTTTGAGTGTGGATACTACTGTGTGTGGTTCTAATAATCACATATACTAACGTGGGACGACATTAAGTTTGATAGAGATCTTCTGTTGAAGATCCGGGTTTATGTACATTGAAGTATGTGATCCGGTTCATTTACAACTTTCACATAGTTAACTGAAAGATTCTTATTCAACCAAAATCTGGTCGCGCCATACCCTTTTTTTTCTCCAAAATTTAAACTTTGGGTTTTAAAATTAATCCGACCAAGAAAAGTTGTCTTGCTTTCAAATTTTAATCTAAAATTTAAAATTTTGATTTAAAAGAACTAAACTGTCCAAGAATTCAACATCAGTTCATGAGACTAAGTCACTAGAACCCCAAGCAGATGCGGGAGCGAGAGCGTGAGGGTGCCTAATTTGAAAATAACTCGTGGTCTGAGCACCTTCAGAGCGTCTGTATATATATACATGCAACCTATAATTCATGTCCAAAAATATTTCAATTTTTGTTTTTATGGTCTACCATATATACAAGAAAAATAACATAATACAAAAAAAATCTCAATTTTACTTTCTATCATCCTAATTTAAGCTTATTTTTAGAATAATTCATCTATTTTTATATTTTTATAAAATCTCTCAAAAATTTATAAGAAAACCTATATATTTTTAGATTTTCTGATTCGTAAGTTAAAAAGTCAAATCTAAGGATTTGAAAAGTCAAACTCTCGAATTGGGGACATATGACTTAGCACATTGATTGTGTGACTTAGCACAAAGGTACTATTTATAACAATCGGTTGGGATCGTGTTTGATCCTCAACTAACTATATGGGATTAAACTTTAGTTCCACATCGGTTGAAGATAAATTTCCAACCGATGCTTTATACATAGTAAGATCTCTCGTCCCTAGTTTTTAACTAATTAAATATAGTTATTAAACTAAGTTGATCTAGAATTAGGGCTGAATCATTCAAACCAAAATTTTCAAATCTGACCATATTCAAGATTTTCAAATCGATTACGGGTCGAATTTGGATACCCATATCCTGATCTGAGTCTTACCTCATTGAAGCAAGGTTTAAAGTCTTGGGATTGGGCACCGGATCGGGGATACCTGGATCCGGTACAAAAATGAATTGCCCAATTTAAAAAAAAAAAAAAAATTGGTTCGATCGGACTGATGGTACCAATCGGTATCGAACAAGTTCAAATCAATATCGGTCTAGACCGTTCAATTCATAAATTAAAACAAAAACATTGGATCAGCTGTACCAACTATTCCGTATCGATATCGGTTGGACCAATCCAATCCAAAGCCTCACGATACAACTATTGTATTGTGGCTTGGGATCGGACCGGTCCTAGTCGATCCCAGTACAAATCAGGTGGTACGGATCACATTGATCCGATTCTACAGATCAGGTGGTACGGATCACATTGATCCGATTCTTGAAACCTTTCAGGGTACAGTGCAGATCTTCTGTAATTTGGATCACAAGAAACCTCCTGTGATGTGTCCACAGGTGGGCCCATAAGAAAAAAGTGAACTTGAGATCCCACCATTTTAATATACTTATACATTAGTTAAAATAGTGGGCCCACTTATGACACATGTCAATCTCCTATGAAATTCATAAGAGTTTCCTATGAACCATGTCACAAGAGAGCTTCATCCCTAATTAACCTCTTTCTAGAATTATTTGTACAAATCTTTTAATACATTTATCATTATTTAATGCAATTTAAAACTGAATTGTATATGTATTGATATATCCCAAATTGAAAGAAGTCATCAATCCGTGTTGTCAAAGTAAAGGCATCCCCGGCGGCGTTAGGTTATTGTTTGAAGTTTGCATTTTCTCTCTCTCTCTCTCTCTCTCTCTATATATATATATATGAGAAAGAAATCAAAAAAGGAATAGATGGGGGTGATGGATACGTTTTTCATCTCTCACGGATCGCCAACACTATCAATTGACGATTCATTGCCGGCGAGACATTTCTTGAAATCATGGCAGAATAATTTGATCTTACCTGAGACACCCACATCCATTCTTGTCATTTCCGCACATTGGGAGACCTCCGATCCCACCGTCAACGTCGTCCAACGCCACGACACCATCCACGATTTCTATGGCTTTCCCAAACCCATGTACCAGGTAATCTCTCTCTCTCACTTGATTCTCTCTCTTTCTTTCTGCAATTTTGTTTTCCAAAAGGAGGGAGGGATTCAAGGTATCATCATATTATATATTCAAAGCAATTTTTTTTCTTCTTCTTCTTGAAATCAATCATAGAATTAGGAATTTTGATTAGGGAGAAGATATTGCGGTCTGCTCACCAGGTTTAGTTGCCTGGTGAGACATGGCTTTGTCTGCTCAAATTGTCCACCTACCTCCATGGAACCTTATAGACAACATTTCAACTCGTATAAGCCTTGCTAATACCTCTGTAATACATTTTGTCTGGTGTAATAGGAAAAGGAGAGTCCTTTTTTACTGAAATTTCATCAAGAAGCTATTTTTGCTGGTTGTCATAGCAATACTCGGACTTCCAAGTGGATTCTTATGCTTTATATGAAATCACTCTTATGGAATTAAGTGAATTACTGTATGCTGATCTGATCAGGGTTAAGTTAGTTATAGTCATAGTAGTTAATTAATAAAATCCCCTTTCTACCAAAGCATAAAAAGTTTGTTTCTCTACTTATCAAGCAGACTTTAAGTTTCAGCAAGTATATGTGCCCGTGCCCGTACCCGTATTTACTCTGTTTCCTTCAATATCAGCTCAAATACCCAGCACCAGGAGCACCAGACTTGGCAAGGAGAGTGAAGGAGCTACTTACCAAGGCCAGCTTCAAACATGTAAAGGAAGATAAAGCTCGCGGGCTCGACCATGGCGCTTGGGTACCGCTCATGCTCATGTACCCAGAGGCTAATATCCCAGTTTGCCAACTTTCTGTTCAAACACAAAAGGATGGAACTCATCACTATAACATGGGGAAGGCATTGGCTCCTCTAAGGGAGGAAGGGGTCCTTATAATTGGGTCAGGAAGTGCAACTCATAACTTAAGGGCCCTCGGATCACAAGGTAGTTCTGTTGCTTCTTGGGCTTCAGACTTCGATACATGGCTCAAAGAATCCCTCCTTAATGGAAGGTAAACTTCATTCCATCTTATGCTGCGTTTGGCCCTGTATATAATTGCTTATTTTAGCTTATAGCTTATTAAAACACTTTTTAAAATTAAAAGTGAGTTTGGTAACACCTAACTTGTAAGTGCTTACCCATAAGCAATAGAGGAAGGCTACCCATAAGGAGAAGCTGCTGAGAGCAGCTTCCCTTATCACTTATGCTGGAAGCTATTTCTAAACTTTAGTAATATTTTCATGACACCTATTTTACCCCTGAACATTCATAAGCACTTAATTAAATGTTATTTTTAAACTTTAATAATATTTTTATAATACCTATTTTATCCCTAAAGTTTCATAAGCACTTAAATAAATGTATTTTTACCAAACGCTATTTTCTTCAAGTAAGCAGTTTATTGTTATTGTGGATAAGTGCTCCCATTGAGCCACTTATCCAATGAGTGCTTATTCAAAAGCATAAGTCAAACACAGCCTTAGTGGAATCTCGTATTCATCTAAATTTTTATGTATCTAGTATATGACAATTATATTCACTGTAATTTTTTGCTAATTATAGGGCCAATGTTTTTGACTCCATAAATTTGATAAATGGAACATAATTTGAGCCTTTTTTATAGAAAAATCTGCAAAATCCAATTGTATTAGTGTTCAATTTAACAAAACGCGTGGTATCGAAGTGACGCCATACAACATCTAACCAGTTTTAAAGCATTTATTGTTTTTTTTTTTTTGATGTGATGCATTGTTAATTTCAGATACGAGGATGTGAACCACTTCGAGGAGAAAGCGCCTTGTGCGAAGTTGGCTCATCCAAGGCCAGAACACTTCTACCCTTTACATGTAGCTTTAGGGGCTGCAGGTGAAAATGCAAAGGCAGAACTCATCCACCATAGCTGGAGTCTTGGTTCGCTTTCGTATGCCTCTTACCGTTTTCACAACTGACTTGCTGTTTGGTATGTAAATCCTTGTGGCTATATCCTGGGAGGGGGCTTGTGTCATTGAATAAAATGCTAGTGTTTATCTCATTATAAGCATTGTATCACTGGATTTGTTGTAATATATATATATATATATATACACACATAATTGAAATAAAATTCTTCCAGCATTACTCATTGAAAATAGAAAATCTTTCAGAGTCCAAATTTTCAAAGGCAACTTGCTTTTTGTAAAGGGTTGGCACCATGCAGTCCTAGCAGTTGATAGGACCTATGTTAATGAAGTTATTTTAATTAAAGGCTCAAATTAAATACAATTAATTGACTTAGAAAAAAAAAGAAAAAGTTATGCCCTCTAATTATTTGCACCATTTCCCATAGGGTCCGACTTATTTCGAAGAATTTAAATTGATGTTAGAAATTACAATTCTAACTGTAATTCTGAGAATTGAAATTGAATAGAATTGAGATTTTCGTGATTGGATGTCAAAAAATAATTGCAATTTGGATTTTTTTTGTTCTTTTTGATCTTATGAGGAATGGGTATGGGTAAGGAAGATGAGATTGTTGTAAGAAATGATCTTTTATTTTATTTTATTATGGGTTAATTATAGAAATGGTAAAATCTAACCCGAACCGTCAATCATCCCCAAACTTGTCCAACCGGTTTGGATTGAGACCCATCGTCACCCCCATTTTAAATCCCAGGGGATAGAGAATTGCAATTAACAACCTCCCCCCATGAATTTGACAGCTTCAAAAATAGCCTACAAAAGGATTCTGTGGAATTCAAATTCTAATTCTTTAGTACAATCCCAAGCGCTTTTTGGACCAGCTCAGTTGGCCCTAATGGTTAAAACATGAAAGAAAGCCAGACCAAACACGCGCACCGCATTTAAGGAAAGAGTTGTTGCTTCAAATCAGCATCTAGGCTCAGCTTTTTTCCATCTCCCGTGGGCATCAGTACATCATACATTCACTTAATTTCAAGCATAGCAAACCATTAAACTGTAGCCACAAATCTTTGCACGCTCCAAATCACTATTACAGCATAAATTATAAGTACAATGTGGATGAATCCGTAACAACAACAAGCATAGCAAGCCATTGAAACCCTTGCTATACACATACAATACACAATTGATTTTTTCCTTGAAAGAAGAAAAGGTAAACTGAATCTGATGAAGATTGCAGTTTCAAAGAGAGAATTGCCTTCAAACCCATTTAAAAGCAGCAGCAGCAACAACTCACCGTGCCTGTAGTTTCTTGAAGTCCTGTAACAATAGGCTGGGATAATCAGTGGCATACATTAGTATCGAAGCTTTAGATGCAACAGTATACATGTCCTGAGTATGATACTCACTAGGTATCTGCTGTTGTATGGTCATTCCGATTCTTTCGAGACTAAGAGCATTAACTGTTTAGAACTAAAGAGGGGGCCCTGAGGAGAAGCTAATACAACTCAAGGGTCAAAGATGGCAGACAGAGGTGATAACAATATACAAGCAATCTACTTTCTGTACTCAAACCAAATGCAGTTTTTGAAACAAAATTGGCACCAAGAATCTCTGGTCCTGCTGTGTATTCAATCAGCATGATCAGAACCATATTCTTGAGAAAACTGAACATAAGTGACACGGACCAAATCAACAAGCTCATCATCCAATGCTTCAAGATCACCATGGCCGCGCAAAGAAGGATATAGAGGGGCCATATAATTTGCAGCAATTTCAGCTAAATCCCACTGAGAGAAATCGGCAGCAATGTGTATGATCTTAATAGAAAAGTCTCTGCCTGATTTCAGGCAAGATTCTACTACTTTAAAGCAGTTTTTCCTAACATCTTCCAAAAACCAGAACTCAGCAAGCCAGCATAGCTCCACATATGGCTTTACCTCACGTAACTTTTGCTCAACATCCATGTTATCCCATGAACAGCCAGAGCTGGGCAATTGGACCTCATCTGAATAAGACCAATTGACTAGTTTAGCCAATGCTTCCCATCCAACAGGGACCTTTATGATTTGTGAATCGATGTGGAAATACAAAAGATTGCAGTAAGACTGCAAATAAAATAAAATTCAGAACTCACACACACAAATACGAGGAAAAGAAAAAAAAAATGAACGAACATAAAATAATTAAAAAAAAACAAACAAACAAAGGCAGGTAGCTGCTTACAGAACTTGATTCGATCACTTTATATAAGGGAGATTTTTCCAAAAAAAAAAAAAGAATGTCACAATGAATACAGGTATGGAAAAGTATCCGCCAATTCAATCTGTATCAACTTCTTAAATGCTCGTTTGTTGGATTAAGTACACATGTAGATTTATCAACATGCACCCAACATTAAGGAATCAATTAAAATGGCTAAAACTAGTATCTTCTTGTGTAAGTTAACATATTATCACATGTTGAGATAATCGTGTTTCAAGTTTAAAATTGCTTCATTGAATAGCCAAAATTTTTCTATATTGGATAAAATAATGAAATGCGTACGTAACTAGCTTCTTTATACGAAAACTGTACTTTTATTTTCTAAAGAATGACTTGTCCATGCATCTGAACCTGACCAAAGACCCTTTTCACCATGTTCATGTATCTTAAAATAGTAGATAAATGAGCACTTCTGATTTTCCTTCCCTGCAAGGAAAATGATATTTACTTAGTTTTCTTTTTCTGTTGTAATTCAAACTTCAACTGACAATAGGTTTGTGTGATTATTTTCCGCAAGCTATAGTAGCTAGTAGATAAACAAATATATCTGACTTCTCCTGCCCTACAGAAGGAAAAAAAAAATGGGAAAATGATATTTCCCCTTTAGGTTTCTTTTCAGTTGTAATTCAAATTTTAACTAAAAAACTTTAAGCATAGAAAATCAGTTATGCTAGCAATGATATAACATATATTATTCTATTCTTGAATTTGTTTAATTGTTATGATAGGGATTCCGTAATTCAACAGACAAGAGAAATAGGAAAAAATGAGGAATGACAGTGCCTGTCACTAGAAAAGAAATACACTCTTTTAATCTTTTTTATTGATTAACCACAAGATGAGTCTCAAAGCCGAATCATGCTCTGATCGCCAATCATGATTCACCTACCAAACCTGCATTCCTGTCTCCTTATAATTGAAGGTCACAGAGTGTGCAGGACAGAAGAATGCTCTTCAAAATAATAAAATAACAGGGAAAAAGGATAATTTGATAGTCTCACTGCCAGTACCTTGAACAGATTGGAGTCTCACCAACCCGAAGCAAGAGTTTGATAATGGAGTCTCAACTACCACAAAGAAGAAGAGTTTCACCTCAATAAAACAAATTGTGCAAAAACAATAATCTTATTCTGTTCCCCAAAGAGAAGGTTACACTCCTATTTATAGAAAAAGTTTCATTCCTACAATCAAATTAGGAAAAGATAAAGATAAAATAATCCTTATCTAAACATAAAGAAAATCCTTATCTAAACTCATTCTCATATTCAAACTCTATCTAGAGTTCTAAATATCTACTATTATTATTAATAAATACTTGACCCATGGGTCAGTAGGAAAACCCGTAAAGACTGGGAGTCTTTATGAAAGCCAATGGGTCAATAACCAGTTATTGGGCTTGGGCCCGACATATGGGTTAATCCATGAGATGACCCAACTAGACATGCACACGCCAAAACATTTTATAAGTGGACTGGGCTTGCTGGACCGATCCACATCAATCTCCCTTTGTTGGAGAAAACTCGTTCTCAAGTTTTAAAATGTTGAAGAATGAGCAAAACTGTCCAACTTCTATAGTTCTTCTGGCGTTTCTTCTTGAATGGCTCCTGTTGACAAAATTGTGATGCCCAAATTATATGGTTAATAACTTTCAGGCAGTGACTTTGACCGTTGAACAATTCATTTGGAAAGATAAAGTTTATGTCATAAAGAAAGAATAGCAAGAACTTGAGTGTTTGGATCCTTTTGAATAGTAGTTTGCTCAATAACTGACAAGCCAAGATTTGGCATCATTCTTCTTGAAGAGAACTAATTTGACTTGATTAGGATCCTCAGATTATGGGTTATGGGCCCACAATTAATATCATGTGGCTGCATATCTTTCTTGACAGGGATACTCATGATTTGATGCACTGTTCTTCAATCTTTGATGCAATCTTGTCATTGTGTTGATCTTTCTTGGTAGGATCTCAGATGCTACAGACATTCCACGAAGAATGAATCTTTTCTTGTTTTTCTGGATTGCATATGTATTCTTCGTGGGATCATAAGTAGCTTTTCATTCATCAATCTAAGGCTTTCTTAAAGGGTGACATGTGTCTATAGGTACAATTTTGCAGAACACATAATCAGAATAGTTCTTCCGAGTATAGTGTAGCCAAAATCAACATTTTTCACCTTTGTTATCTGCATATGTAGCATCCAGATTAATCAATTTTTGAACAACTTCTTCAGAAATCAAGTTTTTTTCTCTCTTTTTTTTTTTTTTCCAAAACCTCACTTTTTCTTTAGAGGGTGTAGGTGTGATACACTATAATGGAATCCAATCCAATACTCCAGCACGGCAAGTGATACACCATAATGTGTATATTGATGCGGATCAGTCCAGCAAGCCCAACCCACTTATTATTGTGTTTTGGCTTGTACATGCTTAGTTGGGTTATCTCATGGATTAACCCACATGTCGAGCCCAAGTCCATTAGCAGGTTGTTGACCCACAGGCTTTCATAAAGACCCATGATCCTACTTTTTACGGGTTTTCCTATAGACCCATGGGTCAAGTATTTATTAACAGTAATAGTAGATATTTAGGACTAGATAGAGTTTGAATATGAGAATGGGTTTAGATAGGGATTATTTTATCTTTATCTTTTTCTAATTTGACTGTAGGTAGGAAACTTTTTCTATAAATAGGAGTGTAATCTTCTCTCTGGGGAGCAGAATAAGATTTTTGTTTTTGCACAATTTGTGTTATCGAGGTGAGACTCCCCTTCTTTGTGGTAGTAGTGAGACTTGTTATGAAACCCTTGCTTCAAGTTGATGAAACTCCAATCTGTTCAAGGTACTGACAGTGAGACTCTGTCAGCTTATCCTTCTTCCCTATTATTCTTTTTTTATTTATTTTATTATTTGAACAACATCTTTCAGTCCTGCATCACATCTTTTGGTTAAAATTGTGAATGAGAAAAACAAGCCGCCATGGAGCATCTGATATTGGTGGACGAAAATTAGAAGAAACCTTCAAGACATTAATTTTGTTATGAGCCACACTTTTTCAAGGAAAACGTCAGCAGAAGCGTTGGATAGTTGAGGGTGTGCTTCCAGTTCAGCTCAAATTTTATATGGTCTCCTAAGTCTTCCTAACGACATTCATGTCCTGCTCTCTCTTGATATGCATGATCTTGGGTACATCAGAAAGTACCATTTGTTAATAGCTTCTTGTAAATTGTATTTTCTCATTTTCTGTTTACTCATTTCTATTTGCATGCACTAGTAACACTAAGATAGGAGATGCATTAATAACTCTTCAGATAGGAAATGCATTTATGTATAGACGTTATGACAGGAAAGATTCATGTGTACACCCTCCTGTCTAGGCGTATCATTGGTTTTTTTAATTATCAATGATAGGGTTGGTGTCCGCCTCTACCCCCGCCGCTCCTCTCTTACCGCAAAGTATCTCGTTAGGGGGGACGGGGGGTTGGAAGGGAAGGGAAGGGAAGGGAAGGACCATGTACTTTACCATTACATTGATATGATATCTTGAGAAAAAAAAATCTTACAGATACCATTACCACATATTTCCTTCCGTACAAATTCCCTTTTGGTTTAGGTCTTTTGATAGGGAAATGACATGTGCTCTTTTCTTGAAAATTTATGCAACTGCCCTAGATTGGGAATTCACAATTCTGGTCTGCAAATTTAACTTCAACTTCTCAAATAGGGACGTGTAGTAGAGGTAGGGTAAGCCAGTTCTTTTAGATTTCGGACATTTTTTTTTCTTTTTTTCACAAAGATGCATATTTGATGTTCTATCTGTCAGCCCATCCCTAATCAAAATGCTTTCATAATGGATGGAAACCAGATGTTACGAAAAAGAATCTAACAGAAGGGCAGGCCACAAGATTGCATTCTTAGCACTCATATCAATACTCAAATACCACCATGAGTTGCGGGGTCAATGTAATAATCTATGCCTTCGACATTAATATTTTCAGCCGAAGATCTGATGTAAGTTCGTGTGTGATGGATCGGAAAAGATTTGAGAGCTTGCTCAAGGAAAAGAGCATTGTGAACTGTTGAGAAATAGAGTAAATAGACTGTTTTTAGTCGAGAGGTATTTATGTAATTTTAACTTATTTTGTTTAATTAAATAAGAGAATAGGTCTGTCGACCTACACCTTTTCAGTCACAAATTCTATTCTATTCTTTTTCTCTTCAGTCTTCACCTTCTTCTCATCTCTTCTCTTTGCCTTCTATCTATTACTAAATCCTCTATTTACTACATGGTATTAGAGCAACTCGATCCACCCTTGTTCGCCTGTTTTTCTTCTTGAACTTTCTAACCGTATTCATCGCCATATATTCTCCATGCGGCTGCCACCCTTGTTTACTTGCTGTTTTCTAGGTGAGAAAATTTTCCAGTAACTTTTATCTAGATTATTTGGCTAGAGAATTGCTAAGAAGATTGTGGTAGGAGAAGATGTTGACCCAGAATTCTTCTGAAGTCAATTCTAATACATCTGCATATCAGAATGGAGGTGCTTTGATAATTGGGGGAGCTAGTGATAGCCCTAATGTTATGATCACAACTGTTTGTTTGGATGGTTCAAACCATATGGAATCGACATGTTCAATCTGGATGTTTATTGGAGGAAAAGGGAAGTTAAAGAGGCCCTTGTGAGTTGGGGGTGGAAGAGGAAGTAGAAGAGAAGGAGGAGTTCAATTATTTGGAATGCCCCTACGACTATTCTTTGGTCAATATGGGGAGAAAGAAATAATAGAATATTCAATAGGAAGGAGATTTTGGCTCAGAAGGTGGCGGAGAGGGTCTTATCACTTATCTTTTTTTGGGTCTCTTCACAAGAAGAAATCAGGAATATACTATTTGAGGAATTTGACAGGAATTGGGGCTTGGGGTGGTATTAAATGTGTCAGTATTTATTGAACTACTTTTTTAGGTTGTAACTTTTTACTTCTTTATTTTTGAATAAAATAATCTTACCGATCAAAAAAAAAGGAAGTGGGAAAGATTCGAGGATTCAGCATAGGAAGGGACAAGGTGAGGATTTTCCATCTTCAATTTGCTGATGACACAATTTTGTTCCTTGAGGCTTCCAAAGAAAAACATTTCTGGTCTAAGTGTATTTGAAGTGCTTTGAGATGATTTCTAGACTCAAAGTTAACCTGGAAAAAAGTAGCTTGCTTGGTATAAATGTGGAGGATGAGCTTCGAAGGCAGTGTGATGGGGTGCGGGTTAGAGGAGTGGCCGAAGAAGTATCTAGGGGTTTCAATGAATGGGAATCATAGGGGAGTACAAGTATGGAATCCAATAGTGGAAAAAATGGAAAAGAAGCTTAGTACTTGGAAGAGAAATTATTTGTCCTTGGGAGGTAGGATCACACTAATTCAATCCTCTCTTGGCAACCTGCCTACCTATGTCATGTCCATTTTTAAGATGCCAAAGTCGATTAGTGACAGGATTAAGAAACTTCAAAGGGATTTTCTTTGGGGGGGGTAAAAAGAAAGATCACTTAGTCAAATGGGTAGATGTTTGCATACCGAAGAATGAGGGGGATCTCAACTTGGGTAACCTCCAAATCAGGAACAAGGCATTTTTGGGTAAATGGCTTTGGAGATTCAGTGTGGAGAGAGAAGCCGTGTGGAGATCTATTATTGCAAGCAAGTACGGAGTTCGTGATAACGGATGGGAAGTGAATCACGAGGCAAACATTCGTGCGGCAAGCCCCAAGAAGGTAATATCTGGACTTTTCATATCTTTGGGAAGTATGCGAGGTATTTTGTTGGATCCAATTCATCCATTCATTTCTGGACGGACTTGTGGTGGGGGGAGTCTACCTTAGCTTCTAGATTTCCCAGGACTTTCCGACTTTCTGTTCATAAAGAACCACTTGTTTCCAATGTCCTTAGTTGTTGGGCTTCCAGTCTCCTCCTGGAATCTCCCCCTCCTTCGTGATCCTAGGTTGGCTGATATTGATGAACTATCCTCCCTCTTTGTTCTTCTAAAGAATGTGATTATTGACGATAGTCTGTCTGACTCCAGAGTTTGGACTTAAGAGTCGAGTTGTAGCTTCAATATTCAGTCTTTCCGGTCCATTCTAAGTCCCAGTCTCAGGTCGAATCCCCCTCCTATATCTACCTCTTTGCATTGGAATGCCAAGGTCCCTCCCAAAGTAAAAGCCTTTACGTGGTCCACCTTTCTGTATAGCATTAACACTGCTGACATGATTCAGAGGACGCCTTTCATGGCTCTATCTCCTCAGATTTGCCATTTGTGTGTGTGGGGAGTCTGTGGACCACCTTTTTGTGAGATGTTGGGCTTGGCAGATTCGGCACTACTTTCTGAGAGTGGTGGGTGTGGATTGGGTGATGCCCTCCTCTATTCGAGACTTGCTAGATCAGTGGTGCTTCTTCTCATTCCTTGGGAAATGGGGGAAGCTCCTTCTCAGATCGGTCTTTTTTGCTGTGATTTGGAGTATCTGGGGAGAGAGAAATAGCAGAATTTTTTAGAACGGAAGCATAAGATTGGGAGTGCTGATTGACTCTATTGTGAGTGTAGCATCCTCTTGGGTGGCAGTCGTTCGGGAGTTCACTGACTTATCTATAGCAGACATTATTACATATTCGGAGCTTGGGGTGTTGTGGCATTAGTGGTTCTTGGGTGTCTTTTGGGTTTGAGTGGGCATGTTTATTCTACTCTCCTTCGGCTGTTTTTTCTTCTGGATTTTGGGTCTCTGGGCTTCCTTATCAGGGAGTTTTTCTTCTTTTCTCATTACTTTTCTGATGTACATTCTTTACCTTTTCTCTTGCAATAAAATTTTTGTTATCGATCAAAAAAAAAGAAGGTAATATCAACATAACAAAATATAATCGGTTTCCTCAATCAAAGATCAATATCAGTGGTCCACAAATGAAAAACTTATGAATAAAATTAATCTGCATTTTGTTTCTGAGTATCTCTCCATGCTGAGAAAAGTACCTTTACTAATGGACGCTGTGACGTAGAAGGCGAAACACAATCAACAAATGCAGAAATTGAACGAACAGCAAGCTTCTGTATCTCAATATCTGTGGACTGCCATCTCCGATTTCTTTTATCAGAACATCTGCCAAAGCACAAGTTAATTGTACATAACTGAAAGGTTAAATACATATCTACAAATAACTTAGGAAGGACTTCTTAAAAATGTTGAGTTCTTATATAGAATTAAAAGATCTGAACAAAGAAAACAATAGTCTATAGTATCAAAATATAAGATGCACTTGTGCCCATACAGTCAACAAGGATAACAAATTGAAAGCAAACATTTATAAGCACCAAATTTAATATGATATTTAATTACTTTTAAAAAGCATACACTATGAAGAGGAGAAAAAATAAGAAAAATATAGTACTCATAATTAAACCATGCATGTTTCCATATCTTTCCTCACCAACTACATCCATTTCCCTCATCAACCTTACTATCGTTCAGTGCTCTTGAGAGCAGTTAATGCATCAGATAAAATAAAGAATGCTGAATATATTGCTTCCCTATTGAAAGATATTATGAAAGAGGTGGGCTTGATGAATGTGGTGCAGATTGTGACAGACAACGAGAATGCCTTTGTGAAGGCAGCAAAAGCATTGATGCAGAAGTACACCCTCTATTAGACCTCATGAGTTTCACACTCCATTCTACAAAGCACACATGTGCTCCTTCTCAGTATCCCAAACTTCACCAATCTGTCTTGAGTGGACAAATGGCAATGGATTGCTAACCATTATATGAAAGAGTGCTTAGGGATAGATCCTTCAGTCAAGATAAGCCCGGCCCATGGAACAGTAGGGGAAGCCTGTCTAGTAGCCTTCTAAGTGGCCATGTGATATCTCCAAAGAGTCCCTCTATTAGATGGCCAGTCTGGATTAATCACATCATCAATCCACATGGTGGAAAAAAAATCGTTTCTTACTAGTAACAACCTAAGTCACCAGAACGCAGAGCGGGTGCAGGAGCAAAAGCGTGAGAGCGTCAAATTTAAAAACAACTTGTAGTCCAGAGCGCCTACAGAGCATCTATATATATATATATATATATATATATATATACATACAAATTATAATTTATGTATAAAAGTATTTCAATTTTCATTTTTATGCTCAATCACGTATATAACAAAAAAAAATATAAAAAATATTTCAATTTAATCTTATTTCCACTATAAAACAGATCCATTTTTATATTTTCATAAAAAAAACCCCCAATAAATTACAAACAAATCTCTTTATTTTACTCTAATTTGCATGCTAGAAAGTAGTATAAAACAGTTTATTTTTATATTTTCATAAAATCTCTCAAAAAAAAATCCCTTTAATTTTTTAATATTACTCAATTCGCGTTTAAACCCATTTAACCCACTCCATTGCCATGCCTATTGACAACCACAAAGCCTTTAAAAAAAAAAATACTCAAGAAGCTCTTTTTCTGTTTTAGTAATTGAATATTCAAGCAGCTCTTTAGAAAGAATATACGACTCAAAGAAGCATCTATGGATTAATGCTTCCCCGCAAGGAAAAATGAGGTGGCATGAAAAGAGTTGCTCTATGAAGTTCTCAGAGCTTAAGTTATCAGTTTCCTCTACTGCACGCCAATGATATCATCACCTACATAACCAGTATCTTGGTCCTACAAGTGATTTTTATTAATTCACACAAATTCTTGAAGAAATGATTTTACTACAAACTAAAAAGCAAAAACAACTGGTTTTAACTTTTAATCATTATTAAACCTTGAATTTATTATGCATTTTTATAAATCAAAATATAATCAAAGCAAGCAAATTGAAAGTCCATTAACAACAAATATATTTATTCCATTTTTCTTTTTGATGATCAAACCGAGATACTACCATAAACATTCTAAAATAAATGAATTTCATCACCCAAAATCATTTTTGGAATTTTTTTTCTTCTCCTTTGCAACCTTTTCTCAGCTTTTGGCTTCTAAGTAAAAGACATGGCAGTTATATGCATTTATTCCCCACTTGCATGAAATAGTGTCTCAAGGTCTCAATACCCAACCTAATGCAACCCGATTTAGAACCCAAAACCCAAATGTCAAACCGATTTTATTTTGTAAATCTTAAATCCAACCCAACCCAACCCAAACTGCAATTTCGGATTGGTTTAGGTCGGGCTGATAAGCACAATCACAGCTTGAATCATATATTTGTACGTAAACCATATATTTGTACCTGAACACCCTAACTCTTCTTCATGAAGAAAGGACAGATTCTCTAATACTTAACTGAGTCCTTTGGCTTTTATAATGAGAGGCTTATTTAGAAATAGAAGAAGTTTCCAGAAGTTTTTATGAACCCTAAATTCTAAAATTTACATACTACTAATATCTACACTATATATTATATGTATATTGTTAACCGGGCTAATTCGGTTTCTATTAGATTACCGAACCTCTAACCCGAAAACGAACTGAAGTAATTTGGGTTGCTTCTTTTCCGACCCAAAGTGATATAAAACCCAACCCAAACCAACACAAAGACAGATTGGG
>JAUPMG010288647.1:0-17720 GCA_031762675.1 Pachysandra terminalis | reverse complement strand
CGATCCAACTCGGTATCGGACCCGGACGATCCCCGATCCAATACCGAGTTTAAACACTATGGTTGGAAGTGCAAAGCTTGTCCTACTCTATACTGTATGAACATCCTCATAAGTGGGACCCATTCAGTGGTGGCCGTGGATGTCAAATCATTCTATAAATTGTCCACTTATCATATTTAGCGACTAAAGGATCGTTATTTGGGCTTTTAAGCCCCACATCCTAGATTTTCCCCATAATTCCCCAGTTTTGTTCTTAAACATTTCCCGCCAATTCTTTTTTTATACCCTACTTTGCCACTCTTTCTTTCAAGAGGCATCTCTCTCCATTGGTGCAATTTTAGGGTTTCGTCCACCATTGATGCTCGTCTTGGAGGGAAACGAAGAGCGAAATTCGAATTCAAGGTCTTCTACCTCTGTTGAAATCGATAATGGCTCCAGTCCACATTAAGGATCTTAATGGTTATTGCGTTGCAGTCAATACCTATTCTTGGCTCCACAAAGGAGCCTTATCTTGCAGTAAGGAGCTCTGCAAGGGAGAACCCACTTCCAGGTAAAAGGAAAGCAAGCAAGCAAGAAGAAGAATTTCTGTAAAATTTCTGTAAATATGTGAATCAAGAGTTAGTCTATAGTGTCGACATTTGTTAATCTACATAGTGGAGAACGTCTAAACATGAAATCTTACTGGAATTTCTGAAATTAAATAAAATTTTATAGAAATATATAGCTGGTGAATGCTGCCCTTTTTCTCCTTTTTTTTATTTTTTATTTTTTTTTATGCAAGGGACTTTCTGAGGGTGAGGATACTGATAATTTATGAGAATACAATATGGAAAATCTCCAAAAATGAAATGGGTTTACTTGTTTTGCTCATAGCTTCATATTAGTAATTTGAACTGAGAAAGTGAAACATCTGAGGCAGATTCCATTACTGTAAGCTTCGATTATATGAGTACAGTGATAGAAGCTTCAGGAATCTGCAAATGGTTGGAAATGGAAGAAGCAATCAAAAAGAAAAGATCTTACATGATTCCCCTAGAAAGAGTTTATATATAGTTTGGTCACGTATAAATAACCTTATGAGGATGGAAAAATATGAAGTGAATTATTATCTGTTTTTGTGATTACGGAATTGCAATGTAACTTTTAATACATGTTAATCAGGTATTTAATCTTGTAGGCATATTGACTATTGCATGCATAGAGTGAAGTTGCTGCGGCATCATGGTGTGAAACCTATTCTTGTCTTTGATGGAGGGTTCCTACCAATGAAGAATGAACAAGAGAACAAGCGGTCAAGGTGTGCTATGTTCTTTCAAGTTTCAACATTCTTATTAGACATGCACAAGTTGATTCAATTGATTTTATTGCTCATCTCGATGCTATTATTATTTTTGGTTCACATGCAACATATCTTCCAACATCCAATCCCAGTAGGATTTTTTTTCTTCTCATTTTCCTTATTTTATGTTTCTGGTATTAAAAAACCTGGATTAATCACCTAGTGAAACCAATCTATTGGTATTACGTGTTAAACTCATGTATGTTATCTTGCTATGGAAGATTGAGGGGTCACAGAACAAATTCTGTTCCGCCATTCCAATCTGATGGAAGCTTGAGGAATTATTATGAAAATTAGCAAGTTAAAGAAAATGTTGGAATTTTTGGATGAAATTTCAGAACATGATACTAAGCATCAATAGACACTTACTTTCCATTATATTAGCGTTATATTAACACAAAGTACCTTTTAGGTGTAAAATGCGAGATCCTCAGCTAGCAAGTAGTGACATTGCTGTCAGTGGCTCTGAAAGATATTGTTTGAGTAGTAATAACAAACTGTAAAGGTTATTATTTGGATATTAATAAGATTGCACCACTCTTTCAACTCTAGAATTAATACATTTCAGGACATGATAAAATAAAGCTACACCAGATTGGAAATTTGAGATCAACATTAGCAAATCTTTAAGATCTATTTTGACTAAATACAGTGTAATTTAAAAAACTCTAGGAGGATGAAAAAGTATTGAATTTGAGAAATGTGCATTAGTGTTGAAGGTGACCATGGGTTGAAGTTATTCTGAAACTTCAATCAAATGTTTGTAGATTACATAGGAAACATAACATTTTTGTCAAGGTCAATTGGAACAATGAAATCTATTGACCAGATTAGTGAACTATTGACCAAATTGTACTTGTTCCAAACTATGGTAAATACAATTTGGCTTTGGAGCTCATTACAAAATTAATTTCTGCATACTACTTGGTATTAAGTTGACTTTTAAAAATGGTTTGGCACATGTATGAAAGCTTCTTTAGCCAATCCAAATGCAGTTTGGATAAGGTATTTTGAATGATGAAGGATTCAGATAATAAAACTAATATGTCATATTTGTCTGCGGTGATGGATTCAGATAATAAAGACCAATACACATCTGCCAGCCACATACAGGAACGATATGTCATGGTTTAATATTGCTCTTTTTATTTCTTCTTTTCAGTTTTCCCCTCTTCACTTCATACGATAGAAGCTACACCTCTATCAATATCTTTACTTGTTATTTTAAAACTTCTTTTGTAAGTGTGTTAACCTTTGTTACAAGCTTACATACCTTACCACCAAAAAGTTGGTGAGCTGCCATTAGGTAAGGTTCATAAAAAACCAAAATTTCGGTAATCTCAAACCCTTGAACACCCCCCGCCCCCCCCCCCAAAAAAAAAAAAGAAAAAAATTATCACTTTTTCTTCATTTTTTTGCATTGTTATAGGCTTTTAAAATTTGTATTTATGTTCTTTTATTTTTTATTTTTAGAAATAAAAATATGAATTTCCTATAACTTACCTGAAACTTTCCTATATTATCTGAAATTTTGACTGGAGTAGATGGTTTACAAAATTTCATATTTTGAAATCATTGTTGCTATTTGGAACTGAATTTTTCTGAAATTTTAGCGAAATCTGAAGACATTTTGTCAGGTTAGAACCTTAAACTAAAAAAATTGTGTATCAATGCAGGGCAAGGAGGGAAAATCTTGAGCGTGCTATTGAGCATGAATCAACTGGAAACACTGCTGCAGCTTATGAATGTTACCAAAAGGCTGTTGATATTACACCCTTGATTGCATATGAATTAATCCAGGTAGTACAAAGTGATGTCTTTCCGCAATTATGGCAAATTAAGAAAGACTGACATCTGTCTGTCAAGAGTATTAGAATATATTGGTTTCTTTGGATGTTTTTAGTGATATTAATCTTGTCACTTGTGGAAGGTCTTAAAGCTGGAGAATATTGATTATATTGTAGCTCCTTATAAGGCAGATGCTCAGATGACCTTCTTGGCACTTAGCAAACAGGTTGATGCGGTTATTACTGAGGATTCAGACTTAATACCATTTGGGTGTCCCAGAGTGAGTTAGTTGATAACTGAAATTATTGAATTGATGTTAGGTGCAATTTTTATGGTGCTGAAAAGTGGAAATGATGTATGCAAACCAAGAAAAAAGAGTAGTGGAAGTGATATCATCTTCCTACATGTTATTATTTGGATGCATTACTTTTTTTGTTTTGTTTTTTTCGAACCAGATCATCTTCAAAATGGACAAATTTGGCCAAGGTGTTGAGTTTCATCAGTCCGCTACAACAGAACAAGGAGCTGATTCTTACGGGCTTCACTAAGCAGATGGTTCTCGAAATGTGCATTTTAAGTGGTTGTGACTATTTGCAGTCATTGCCAGGAATGGGATTGAAAAGGGCTCATGTGCTTATTACGAAGTTCAAAAGCTATGACAAGGTGAGAACACGTGGCACTTGATGCTGATCTAGTAATGAGAAATTAAATTATTTTCGCTAAATAAAATCAGTAAGGGTAAGGTTATTGTTCCTAAAAAGTTAGGTATTGTGTTGCAATTGGTATGTTGAATTTCTTTCATTCCAGAATAGCTTAATATCAACACTGTGCTCAGATTCTTATCCCACAACGTTTTCTAAGATTTTAGTTATGGACCTATGGTTTGCTACTTACAGGTAATTAAGCACTTGAGATACAGTACTGTTTCAGTCCCTCCTCTCTATGAAGACTCGTTCAAGAAAGCAATATGCACTTTCCAGGTCCAACGAGTTTATGATCCTAATATTGAAGATATTGTACATTTGTCAGACATACCTGACAACCTTGAAGATGATTTGGACTTGTTAGGCCCATATCCTTTGTACAGAATTTGTGTTTTAATTTTGATATCCTCTAAAAATTAAATTTTTACTGTATTATATTGAAAGCTATCCACCTTAACTAAAGCACACATCAATACCACAGGATATTGCTAAGGCAATTGCGAGAGGTGATATTGATCCATTTACTAAAATGCCCTTCCTGGTACCTTTTATAACTTCTTTCTTTGGGTGGATTTCTTTTCATCTATCCTTGATTTCACTATTGCTATGATATACACAATGGTGGTGCCTTTTACAAACTCATGTTTTCTTCATTTCTGATTCTGATAACTGGAATATTGGGAAATTATGACATAATTATCTCCACTTATCTTCAGGCATATGTGTTTTGCATATCATTGATTCCTTTGATTTGACATGAAAAGTTTATTTTGAAAGGAAAATTTTCAACTAGAAGAAACAATAAAATGAACCAGAGATGAAACATCGTCAATCATTTACATTTTTCTTGATAGGTAGCAAAGAAAATTTTGTTGAGTAGCAAAAAGGTGAAAGTGATTCCTTCTTGATAATATGTCGTATGAACATGGATTTTTGACCTATAAAGAAGAGAATACATTTTAGTGAGATAGTCTCCTTTATAGCTCTAGACTTTAATTCCTTTCTTCAAGATTTTAATCTATCATTATGTATAAATTACAGCAAATTTCCTTGTGATAAACTTTTTTTTTTGATAGTTAAAGTTGTGATGTATATATCAGTGCGAAGAGAAAATCAGTCAATTTACATCATACACATGTATGGACATCCAAAGGGATGTAAAAAAAAATCCATTCCCCTTAACTTCTTATAATCTAACTTTCTATAATTCACCCACTCACTCACAAAGTCAGCAAAACAGACACCAAAAAATTTTGGGTGAATCTTTGCCCATTGAAAAAATAATGCCATGGCTCTTCTTCTAAGGACCCCTACCACCTCCTCCTTTCCTTCAAACACCCTATTATTTCTGTCCTTCCAAATAGACCAGCATATCACATGTGGACATTCCAAAGAATATCACGTCTGGACTTCTTCCTCCATCCCCACACCTCCAAAAGACCTCTCAGATTAAACAGCATAGTCCACTCAATGCCAAAACCAACCAAGAAAAGAGACCATAGATCCCTAGCCACCTCACAATATAAAAGAAGGTGATTAACCGACTCCGCCTCCTTCTTGCACATATAACAGCGGTTAGGAATACACCAACTTCTGAAAATAAGATGATCTATTGTTAAAATCTTGTCATGGTCTGCCAACAAAACAAAGAAAGCCACTTTAGACGGACAGGATGCCTTCCAAATCAAACGAGCTGAAGAATCATCACTATGGGAAGGAGAAATAGTATCAAAAAAAGGCTTCACAGAAAAGGACCCATCCCATTCCCACCTCCAACATCTCCTATCCGGTTCATTTGCTAAATTGATTCCTTCCAGTTCTGCATTGAGTGCATCAGCCGACTCCACTTCCCTATCAAACAAAGGTCTTCTAAATCTTAAGTTCCAAACAATTCCACCACTACCGCTTTGAATTATATTGCTGATCCACTCTCCTTTACTCATAGCAACAGAAAACAGATCAATATATTTAATAGCCAAAGGGACATCACTGCACTACCTGTCTTCCCAAAATCTTACCTGGCCCCATCCCACCTTAAATCTAATGCCTTTCCTAAAAGGATTAGAGATACTCCATATAGCTTTCCACAGACTCACCCCATAGGATGATGTAATAGGCTCCACCTCCCAACCTCCAGGAAGGCACCCATATTTTTGGCCGATGACTTCTCTCCAATGACTGCCCCCTTCTTCCCCAAGTCTCCACAACCATTTTCCCTGTAGAGCTTTATTAAAATCCATGATTTTCCTTATGCCAATCCCACCACCATCTCTTGGTCTACAAACCAGATCCCAGTGGGCCAAATGATATTTCTTCTTCCCCTATTAAGTATGGCATTATCAAAATAATAGAGAAAGATTACTTACGCACACCACGTTGATAATACTCACTTGTAGAATATGTTGCAATAAGCATATTCTTTTAACTCTATGAGCATTTTAATGATCTCTTTGAAAGTTACTTTGCTTCTCAAAAAGTGTCAATCTGCTTCTGAGAGCGGTCCTTCCATTGAAAACTGTATTGAGGGAAGTTAAATTTAATGCAGAGGGACTCTTGTATACATGGAAATCTCTTGGATTTTCACGGTGAGCACATTGCTTCCCATGGTTTAAGAAATTTGTAGTCAATAACCTTGTCAAATAGGATTGCAATACTTGTCACTTTGCTTTCAGCCAGATTTCTTTGCCAGAAATTGTCTGACTGCCCTGATTTTGTTCTTGTTAGAAATTTTATTGTAGACCCTGAAAAATTTTTGCTCTTCAATTTTTTTATTGGAGAATGGAATGTTTTTTGCTATTCGATAAATTAAACATTCCAAGCATTCTGAATTAGAAACAAAATCTGAAAATTTGATTCATATATTTAATTGATTTTGTAAAAGGAGCATTCCAGATGGAAGCCATGACTTACACTTTGCGTTTTTTCAACTTAAGATGTCAAATTTTGATCGAAGTCAACGGAACTCTTTGAAAGTCATGTGGAATTTGGTTTCTGGCTAGTGGAAATGAAATTAATTTAACTTTAGAAAAATTACAAAATCATGCTTAAGGTTTGTAGCCTTTGGGTAGTTAACATAATTAGAATGGACTGTGCTTTGTTACTTGAGAAGTCTAATGTTAGGACCACTTACATTACGTAATTTAGTTCGTCATCAAGGTTTACATAAATTTGTAAGGCAAAATAGATCTTTTTGGTTGGATAATTTAAACATTCGTGTCTGCATGTTTAATCATTTGACCAATAGCTGATAAACTGATTGGATGCTTTATGTGTGTGTGTGTGTGTATATATATATATATATATATATATATATACACACACACATGTATTTTTGTCTGTGTGTGTGTTGTAGCTCATTTTATATCAGTTTCATTTTTCCAAGCTATTGTATAATCTTTGAGAAGTTATAGCTTATTTTCTTAATTTTTCTATTTTATTTCTTTCAGCTTATGTCCATTCCATATTTATAATATAAAAGTTGCTTTGTTTGTTCTATGTATCAATCTAGCTAGGAAACAGATGTAGGGGACATGCCCCATGGGAACTTCTTTTGAAAGATTTCCTGAATCTTCTTCACATTTGTTGACACTTGAAAGCACATCAGGCAAACGTATTGGTTAGAGGAGCAACTTTTAAAGGCATATTCATTATTGGAGATCATGGCCCTTAAAAAATTGGAATAGCATACAAGCATGTAGAAGTGCACACACACATCTATACACTGTGCACACATATTTTATATATATATATTTATAGATTTAGAGAGAGAGAGAGAGAGAGAGAGAGAGAGAGAGAGAGAGAGAGAGAGAGAGAGAGAGAGATGATGCAGATGATGATAAGAGAATGTGTGAGCATAATTGTATATCTATTTATCTGGATATTTATCATTATGCATTTTGACTTAAGTATTAAATTTGTATAATAAGATAATATTTGTACACAATAATTAAAATTTTCTCATCTTCCTCATAGTTCTCATTGAGTTTGCATATATCCATATATGTATGACCATTCGTTTTCCCCTAACAACTAAAGGCTTTGCATCTCTTGAGGCAAAGAGAAAATTCAAGGCTCCTAGAATTACAACAAAGCATATAGATTCTGTGGAAGTGTCTTCTCCCAGCTCTGGAGAGCATGTTACTGAGGAGGCTGTTGCTTGTACAATAAGCTGCGCCAAAATGTTGCTTCTTGGCTCAGGAAACTTTTGTAATGCCCCTTCTCCCACAAATTTTGTGAGTGATTTGACTCGTGGTTATAGTTAATTTCAGTTTAATATCCTTCTAGACTTTCAATTTTGTTATGCGCATATTTGGTATATTAAATAATTATGTTTCTGTTTACTAGATGGAAGATGGTTTTGCCAATAGTCATCAGTTCTTGAAGTCTCCATGTTTTGGTAAATATGAGTACCCCATCTATTGATTCTACAGATCTAGTTATGGACTGTACTCAATTCTTTCAATATTTATCAGCCTAGTGGATTAAATGACATAAATGATGTAACAGTCAATCTGGAAAGTCCAGAATATGCAATGCCATTGCAACAATGCAGGCCTTCAATACATAAGTCTTCTCTAGCATTGCAAGAAGGACGTGAAGGCAAGTCTGTGTTGGATGCAGTTGAAAGAAAAGCGAAATCATTGAAGGGAAAGGTCATTGTGAGAAGTTCTTATTTTCAAAATAAGTTGAAGAAGGAGAATAATGTTGACAAAAATAAGGTGACAATTGAGAATGATCTCGACAATAAAGATGAAGAGCTCTTTGTCAAGGATGCAGCTGCTGATGGCGTTGTATGTAGCAATATTGTACCTGAGACTGAGAATGCTTTTGGGAACAAATACGTTAAGGGTGTAAGTACGAAAAGGAAGGCCATCACCCTTGACAGCGTTTCAACAGTAGGCGCCTCCTCTTGGATCATTATTTCCTTCAGTTTGCATCTTATTTTTATGATAATTAATATAACTTTTTTTTCCCTTTAGGGAATATTTGAAGCGAAGCATACTTGTACCAGTGCATCTCTTTCCAGGAAAAGTACGTATAATTTTACTGGTTGTTACTTCAAATGAATGCTTTTGTAAAATAAATTGATCATACTATATTAATGCTGAGTTGACATGCAAATTTTCCATCAAACAGAAATTGACTTGCCTTTCTTCTTCTTTTTCATATAAAACCATGCTTACTCAAGAATGAGTAGCTCACAGCTACAGAACATGCATGTCAAGATCAACACAATAATCATGTGTTTATTTGAGATGATCTTCCTTATTCTGTTGTCACAATTTTCTAACTGTCTTCATTCATTCCTTTTTCCAGCTCTGGTTTTAAACTATACCTTCATAGTATTGGAATTCAATGAAATCCTTCTTATTTCTCTTTTTTCTTTAGTGAAATGTAGACTATTGGGTTTAGTGATCTTCCTGGTCTTAGAAAGCATAACTGTTACATTTTGAAATCTTTGCAACGTGTGTCTCTTGTCTAGACAATGAGTCAGCCTGATTTGAGACTTCTCTATATACACAAGTGAATCATCATTTTACTAAAAAGGGGAGAGAATATCAAGAAATGGGAAAAATAAAAAAATAAAAAATCTGAGATTTTTCCCCCATGTCGCCACATGTTGACATGAGGGAAAAAACAACATATAGAGATTTGCATGTAGATTTCTCATCATCGGGGGCTGGATTGACATGTCGCCAATGGTGCTTCTTAGCTGCACAAATTCCAGTCCATATAGCATACTTAGTCTAATAGCAGTCTTATAAAATTGTCCTCCCAGCTTGAGTGGAATATGTTGTATCATTTATAATTTTAGAAGGACCTCTTAAGTCTTCCAACTCTAATTCTTTGTGAAATATTTTTTTTCATTAGCTCCCTCATAGATAATTGAGTTGAAAATCACTTTTGGGAATTTCCTCGCTCTTGGTTCTTATTAATGCTTCAACTCCAATCCCAATTGTACCAAAGTCAAATTTCATTTCCATCCACTTACTTTTAGACCTTTTGGTTCCACTGTACCCCACTATAATTGTAGTTATGCATTTAGTCCCTCTTTGATTTGGTCACTAATACCACAGTATTTACAGATAACATACACAAAAGCACCTCCTGAATATGAGTCTTCAATTCATTAATAATCAATGAATAAATATAGGGTCTCATAGCTAAGCCTTGGTGTGAATCTATTGTTCAGAAACTCATTGGACTTGTCACTAACTATTTCACACTAGTTAGTTCTCCCTCATACATTCCCTAATGGTGTCTAGAATGCCTTCCTTTTTTGAAACCCACCAGATCAATTCTATAGACCAATTCTATTAAAAAAAATCAGAATCTCTTATTTTCGTCTGAACTTCTCCTTTAATTGTCTCAAGTAAAAAACTTATCCTCGATAGTAGTTTCTTTTATTTTCTTAATTGTTTTTTTGGTATTTGACTTATTTTTCGTGATTTGTGTTCTACTCTCTTCAACAATTTCATTTATGGTCATTGGTGCAATTGTGGACATCTTCTTTGTTCTTATATGGTTGCTATAATGCTTGTCCTCCAAGCATCCATAAATCTTTTAGTCCTCAAACTTTTATCAAATAATTTGTTCTTGCTCCCTTCTGTTCAGATAGCCTGGTGTTACATATATATTCTTTTCTTGGGAAACTATTTTGCAAAAGGAAATTCATGTTTCTTTTTTTAATAGCTCTTTTATTATGTTCTATTCTGAAAGGGGAATGCCTATCTTTTTATTTCCCGGAAATTTATGATATTTAACAATTTGTGCTTACCAAATTCTAAGTCATAAAATCAGGAAGAAATCAATCAGTAACAACTAATAAATGATTTATCCCAACTAGTTGGGTTGGCAATCATCATCATCATCATATTATCATCATATGCCTTATCCCAACTAGTTGGTCGGCAATAGAGGCCTACTAAGCCTTTCGGAAATTGCTTTAGTGCCGTGCAGCAAGCCAGGGAAGTAGTGACTGTTCCCCGCTGCCCACCATCCAACTTTTTGTTCTCCTTAGCCCATTTAAATCCTTCAATTGGCGCCATCTTACACCTTCTCACATGTGCCTCTATGGTTCCCTGTTTTACATGTCCAAACTATCTCAACCGATTTTCTTTTTTTTTTAGTATTCTGTCTTTGCCCTGAAAGCTCCTATTGTAGTTACTACAGATATCGGATTATGGCTATGTACTTGGTCCTTCCTCACATCCATCTCAACATAGCTATTCTGATCCTGTAAATATTGTGCTTCTTAATTGCGCAACATTTTGCTCCACAAATCACAACAGGTCTAATAGCTGTTTTATAAAACTTTCCTTTTAGTTTGAGTGGAACATGACATTCAAAATTCATAAAATCAGGAAGAAATAGAAATCTTAAAACAGAATTTTAGAAGAATGGAAAAGTTTGTATGCTTATATCAACTGAAAAAATCTGAATCAGGAAGCCATTTACATGTGCATGAATGACAAACTATTGCAACATATATTTGAAGAGATATTCTAGCTTTGATATTGGATTGCACTCATATAAAATGTTCCTGTCAATTGTCATGCAATTTGTTTTTGACAAAAGTGAGTTGTTATGAATGATTGAAAGGTCATTCCTACCCTCTGTATATGTCTTATATGTTTTGCTATGTAGTCCATCAATTTATCGAGTCATACCTTTGAGTGCCCACTGCAGAAATGAGTAGAAATTTGAACAATGAGAATGAAAACATTTGACAAATCAGGAAGGTTCTCATTGGATGTTTAGGTAGCATTGTTCTATTTTTACATGTATAAACTGCTATTTGTCTAGGTGACCTGCAATTGAATGAACCCGATTAGTTTTATATCACATTGTTCTATGACTTATGCAAATATTCTATCCATCATGAAAACAAAATTATACCTATCTACAGAATTTTCACATAAAAGAACCTAAGAAGGTTCAGTGAAATGGTCCTTCTGGAACGAATATAACTCCAAAAATTCTGAAAGTCATTATTAGTTTTGAAAGGAAATAGAAGGATACTTAGCTTGTGAAAAATTAAAGTTAGCCATTTAAGTGATGAGCCAAATTAAATGTATGAATGCTCTTAAGATATAACTGGCATAAAATACATTCCTGGAAGCAGGTTTCGACTAGTCAGGTAATATTTGATGCAGGTGTAAATGACAGCAGATGTTAGCAAAATAATCTGAAAATTCTGCTATTATTCCTGCCGCATGGTGGAACTCTGATGCTAATATCATGTTTAATACATAGAACAAGAATCAGGGATATCATATATGTACCCAATTTATCCGGAAATATTTGGATTAAATTTCACTATTTGACTTGTCTCTTTTCGTCTGCATTAAATTTTTACATGTGCTGCCTTGATGTATAACATAAAAAAAAACTTAGCTGATATGTTTCTTATGCAGATGATTGTGTTCCTGATCTTGGTACTAGATCTACAGAGACTGACACTGAAGGCAGAAAATTTGGATGTAATATTTCCCATATAAACCATTATTCTGATGTAGCAGAGAAATCAATGGAGAGATTTGCATCAGTTATGTCATCATTCAGATACCCATCATCTAGTTCTTGTGCCAGTGGTCTCCGTGCTCCATTAAAAGACGTCCGAAACACTTGTGAGATAAAGGTCATTTATTTATGAGCCTGATGGGTAGTATTTTTTTGTCCTCTGTACTGCAGAAATAGTGTTATTAATTGTCATTTGGTGTTTTTTGATTTCAGATCAACAATTGGGCTGATTGATGTAAGCAAATTTTCTTATGTACCAAAGTGTCAGAAGACTGTGTCAGCATTTTTGAACTGTATTAAAGCCAAACTATGTTTTTGGCTGCTTAACATCCAATATAATCCATTTCAGTTGTTACTGACGCTTCAGTTCACCTGCTGGTGAGGTTAAGGAGCATGATCCACTTCTATGATATTTTTTTTTTGGGTATTATGCATTAATACCTTTATTCTTTGCTTTTGATACGATGGAACAGCAGAGCAGGATTTGTACTCTTGAGCCCAACTAGTTAGAAAAGGCATCGTTGATTAATTGATTGTTTTGTTTTCCATAAGGTTGAAAGAACTGAAAGATTCTTGCTGGATGGGTCAAGCCTGCTTGCCGCTTGGTTACAGTGTCTCCTCAATATTCTATTTTTCCATATTGTATTCCTGTAAATTTAGATGTAACCATATCTTATTCTTTTATCATCATCTATTTGTATTCTTCCTTGTCAGAAAAAATATCAAAGAAGTTAATTTCACTTTGATTTTGGTGTTGTACATGAGATTGTAATCTCCTGAGTTAACAGTCCAAACAATTTTGGAATCTATTTTTCATTGTAATTAAGAGAGATCTTGTGGTTGTTGTCAAAGCACTCTATCTTATTAAAATCAGAAGGTTTTGTTGGGTATTGATGCAGCTACTGCACTTAGAGATTGGTATTTCAAGTTAAAAAAATTTGATTTATGCTTTTACAAATCAACAATGAAATGATGGTATAAGAAATTTAGCAGAAGTTATATGCCGTCTGGATAGTACGGGATCTAAGTTTTCCTTGACAAAATAGTATTCATATACTATGATATGGATTTCTTAAAATCTTAGATACCATACATCTAATTTACTTCCATTAACCACTCACTGTTTCACAGTAAACATTGACGATATAAAAAGCTTCAATAACAGATCTAGAATCCACCAGCTATACGATTCGAATATAGCAGATGATTATTGTAGTAATTTTAAGATGTTTTGACCATTTTTGATGTCCTCTCTGCTCAACTGTTTCGATTAAGGACCGTAACCTGTTGTAGGTCCCGCTGAAGGAGGGTCCCGGGAGGGGTGGATTAGCAACAAGTAACCTTTGGTATGTTTGTGCAAGGTAAAATTTTCTTAGCAAGTTATATGTCACAAGGTCGAAGGATGATCTGCATGAAGAACATAATAGTTCTTCAGTAGGAAGGTTCGAGAAATTAGATTTTATGGATGCTTTTCTTTTGTTGTTTTTTGCTACCATGTTGCACATTTGAAGAAATAATACAAAAATCAGCTTCCAAAGATGAAATATTAGACATTGTCCTGAAATATTTGGGAGAATACTTGAATGTTAATATTTCCTCATGGCACTTTTTAGTATTGTTTCATTAATTCAAAGATATATCCTCAAAATTGAAATGTTTAACAGGAGACCTCGGGGAGTAGAACTTTATTTCTAAACAACTTGTCTTTCTCTGAGGATCAGTGATCAGAGTGAAACTTGGACACTTGATGATCATATGTTTTAAGCCTATCTGTGACATGCCTACTGTTCCCACTTACTACTTAACTTGTATCTAGTAATTAACCAAAATAATTGAATGCTTATGATGTCTATAATGTCGCAACTATAAACTCCTTGCATATATATTTTTAATCTTTATAACAATTTTGGAGAAATTTTTATGGGCATTCCATGGTAAGGGTAGGGGAAGGGATCCATGGTGATGGGTTCATCAGGGACCAATTGTAATGAATCACCATGTAATGCAAGAAAATTAAGACATTTAACTTAGCCAATTGGTACCCTGCACAGACTCTGGGCCCTCCTCCAAATGGAAGAAATACATAAGGTGGAACAGGCTCCTCGAACCTACTTGGATTGAAACTTTGAGGGTCCGGGAAATACTGTGTCATAGTGTGTTCCATAGGTTGTCCATAGAATCTGCAACAAAGCCACAACACTGAATCATGAATTCACAGCAGACATAAATCATAGAAATGTAAATCTATATCAGCTTGAACATGTTTGAACATCCTACTGTTTTTGTTTTTGTTGTTGTTGTTACTACTACTATTGCTGTTCATTTATTTCAATGGGGGTGAGGAGTGGGAGTTGTTCAAGAGTTAGGCAATAAACTTGGTTCTTGTTAAATTAAGCTATACAGTTGCTACTTGAGTTATCCATGTCAAAGAGGAGGCTTGAAATGATCAAGAATCAACTAGATGAGTTCAGTGAAATTCAAATTGTTAGAGATAGTGGGTGACTCATATTTACTAGTATCTAGATCCAAGGGGGAGGGACCTGAGGGGCCCCATGGGGCGGAGCAAAGGGTAACTCGTTGTGCAGTTCAGTACCGTGAGGTTAGGGGGTGCAGGGAGAGCTCCCACGGTACAGTAAGGGTATATTGGGGATTTGCCCCATATATAGGATAGGAGTATAAGTTGTAACCCTAATTCCTTTTTGACATAGTGGAAACTTCTCCCTCTTGGACGTAGGTTTTACCGAACCATGTATATCTATGTGCATTATCTGATCTTTGTTTTTACTATGTTTATTATTATTGCTTGATCCCGATCAGCACAAATATATAAACGCATTGACAGGAAAAGAGAATGACCTTCCGTCCTTTCGGAATGGTGAATCCCTCGTATTCAATGTCCACAATTGCTTTCCTGAATGAGCCAAAGATGGGAGGGAACAACCGCATGCTTTCGCGAGCAACTTGCCATGTATACTTCATCTTCTTTGTGTCTTCCAGGGTAAGATATTCACCCAGTCCTTTACAATCCATTATCTCTACATGTTCTGTGAGCAAATGAGAAACTTCGGTAAGTCTTGCTATGCTTTTATGTATCATGATATAAGAAAAAGTTTGTATTTTACCGAGTTTGCAAAGAATATACAGGTATTGATGGAAACCCATAGCTATTTTGGATAATATCTCTGAACAAAATTACCTTGCAGAAGGCGAGAATAGCAGCCGGGGTGGTGAGCTAACATCCTACAGGTCATGGCAATGGCGAAAGAAGTCGTGTCATGAGCTGCAAAGACTAACAATACAACATTGTCGACAACCTCCTCCTCTCTGATCTCTCCTCGGATCAACCCTTCCACCAAGCGAGACAGCAACATCCCTTCTTCTCCTTTCATCCTTCCTTCCATCTCTTTCCTTCTCTTTCTAACAACATCAACCAGCATCCTTTCTACCTCCAACCTTGCTCTTTTTCTCGCCAAAACTGGGTTCTTGGGACATTGATAGGAGGTGCAAACACCCCTTCCAACACCCTCTCAAACATCTCCAGCATCCCCAGCTCCACATTGATTCCCAAGAGGCATTCGAACACTATCGTGAACGTTAAAATCTTCGCCGAACGAAAGAGGCTAATAGTGTCCTGGCCTTGCCAATGTGTGTCGAGGTACAGTTTGACTGAGCCACATATCTTGGGAACAAGAGTCTCCAATGGAGCACCGCTGAGGCTCGTGGCGATAACACCACGAAGGCACCGGTGCTGGTCCCCTTGCTTCTCCATGATGGAGTCCTTGCCCATGAGCTGCACTGATGCAGATGGCCACGAGCTCACAACGAGCTTGAACTCGTTCAAGAGGAAGAACCGATTGGCTCCTGCTCCATTTACTACCACTGTTGGTGAACCCATTAGCCTTGTCTTGAAGATGGTTCCATGCCTTGCCATCTGAGGTTGAACAAAGTCCTCGAATAACTGGTTTTTCTGTTGGGCTCTGTAGAACTCCATTGTCTCACCTATCCAAGGTAGGCCCATATCTCCTGGGGGTAGTTTCTTTTGTTTTGGTTGTTCTTAAAGTTCTTAATCGTCAAGAACATGATAGAGGAAAAAGCAACTAAAAGAGAGAATCACAGGAAGAACAAAACCCAACTCTATAACCATTGAAGTGAGGATTTCGTTATGGGGATGATGATTCAATCTCTTGATTCTACATATAATTGAGGTAATGAAGTGAACAATAATTCATGGGTGATGATGACACATGACTTCACATGAGATAGTCAAATCCAAATGACCCTTAACCAAAAAGTCAATCATATTGGATGATCAAGATCACCAGATAAAATCAAGGGTTGTGATCTATCGACTAAATTGACTTTTGATGGAAGGATTCTTATATGGGACCCTCTGAAACGTTGGTTTTGGTTAAGGTCGTAAAAGAGCTGAGCCGAGCCAGGCCGATCTTTGCCTAGCTCGGCTAAGGCTCATTAAAGCTCGGCTTATAAAAAACTCGACTTGTAAAAAAGCTTAGATTAGTACAAATACATTAAAATTATAGTTGATAATTATTATTATTATATGTAATATATTATGTTAATATGTATGTTTAATATTAATACATAATATAAGGTATAGGAATATAAACATATAATCTCATATAAAATCCGAGCCGAACTTACCCAAACTCGACTCAAACTTGTTAAGATAATAAGCTTTTTTTCATGTTCAGATTGACTCGCGACCTTAATTATAGAGCTCAAGTTCGGCTCATACATGCCAAACCCGAGCCTGAGCCGGGCTAGCTCGGCTCGCTGACAGCCCTAGTTTTGGTCTTGCGCTTGAAATACTATATATTTGAGATTATGATCTTACGTATCATCATCAAAATCTATCTTAGATTATTTGTTGATTATAAATTCCCTCTCTCCCAGGATTTAATGTTCTTAACAATTTTAAATTATAAAAGAAATTCAGTGTCTAATACAATAAGCCTTCCGTTACATTGAAAGTCAAAATTGCTGAAAATGGATTCCAATCTCCCAAGATTGCTTGTCTGTTTCCAATAAATTGTATGGGGAAAATCCAATGCTACATTAGTGATGTAGGTAATGATATGATGAAGTGCCACTGCACCATGTAATCAACATGACCAGTGGACTAGGGCTGTCAATGGATAGGATCATGATCTGAGTTTGATCCGAATCCGATCCAAAAAAGCAGATTTAGTAAGGGATTTCTAATCCGATGATCCGAAAAGATATGATCCGATTCGATCCGATTTTAATTGGATCAAATTCGGATATAAGTTGATTCGATTCGATAAGAGTCCGATCCGATTTCATTTGTGTACATATATAGATATATAAAATATATATTACAAATA